>CM050325.1:154066770-154375677 GCA_027475135.1 Bactrocera correcta
ATAACAATGCTGAGTAAAGGTAAAAGGTAAAACAACAGCGCCAGCTGTGGCAAACTGCCTCGGTTTTCACGCTGCGCGCAGCAAGCTAAAAAACTTTAAAGTATTACATAATAGAAAGTTTGAAGCTTACATTGTATCTGCTGGGATTGGGCTTCATATATTTCATATTAAGAGCGCCACAGCGAAGTGAAGGTACTTGCACCGTCCGGCTAGTGACAATGGTTTTGCGCCTAAGCCAGAAGGTAATTGAGACAGCATTGCCGAAGCGACTTGGAAAGGCAACAAGGCGAACTGCCAAAAGCGCTTTGCAATTTATTTTATTTTATTTGAAAATGCCAAGTCAAGTGGCCCGCGCTTGCGTGGTGGCGCGATGAAGTCGCCCAAGGAGCGATAAGCGCCCGTTAGCTAGACACCTGTGTCGCCTTGCAAAAAGCTACCTAAAAGCGCAACTGTTTGTTTCACACTTCTATTGAACGACTTCCTAATCCAAGTCATATTGCACGCGCCAACAATAAAGGGAGTGTCAATAGGTGCGGGTGGATATTGGCGAAATTTAGTCATCATCATGCTATTATCAATTTCATTGACTGTTGAAACTATATCATCGAAAAAACCTCCAAAAATCATCTTTATGTGGGAGATCCCTTTTTCGAGAAAGCATGCCCGATAATTGAAACCTAAGTATGCTCTGCCAAATCCACTAAAATTATCGTAGGTTAACCTTCCTTAATATCGTATATAAGGTCTTATCTAGCGTAGTGTGTTAGACTGAAGCCCACCGTTAGCAAACTGATTGGACCTTATCAGTGTGACTTTAGACGTGGAAAATCTACAATCGACCAGATTTTCATGCGCCAAATCTTGGAAAAGACCCGTGAAAGGAAGATCAACACACACCACCTATTTGTCGATTTTAAAGCCCCCATTTGACAGCACGAGAAGGAACTGTCTCTACACCGCTATGTCTGAACTTGGCATCCCCTCAAAGCTAATACGGTATGTATGCAACACCAAAAGCTCCGTCAGGATCGGGAAGGACCTCTCCGAGCCGTTCGATACCAAGCGAGTTTTCAAACAAGCTGACTCCCTACCTCAATCCAATGCTGGAGAAAATAATAGGAGCTGCACGAAATAGATGGGAACATAGTACAGCGAATTAAGAGACAGCGGCTGCGCAGGAAACACTCTAGCTCTGAGATACGCTCCCCCGGAACAGCGGAAGAGGAACTGCCTCTCAGCTTGGAAACCTGGACGATCTATAATATATACGGAAGTACGACTGCACCTTTGTGAACTCATATAGCCCCGTAAGCGGTGTCTCACGCCAATAAAAAAGAAGAATATACAGTCGCGAGCAATGAAATAGTAGTCGGTACCAACACTATAAATGCATGTCTTTCAATTGTTCAATTGTTAACAATTTTTTATAGTTCGCCATGCACCCTTAATTACGGATCTTGTTATTTTTGCACTTAGCCTTCCAAACAAATTTCTTTATATAGGGTGGGTCATCTAACGTTTTAAATTTGAATTATCTATATTTCGACATTGGAAATGTCAAATACCATTCGGAAAGTGACAGATATTCAGTAAAAATCTAAAATTTACGAAATGGGTCGCTATTCACTAGAAGAAAACTGGGAAATATTGGAAACTTGTTTCCAAAGCTCGTTTGACCGAGGATGGTCAATTTTACCGAAAAATCATCTCTTCGGAGGAGGCTCATTTCCACCTCGATGGTTACGTTAACAAGCAGAATTGTCGCATTTGGGGCACAGAAAACCCGCACGCAATCGTCGAGAAGCAAATGCACACAGCACGAATCACTGTATGGTGCGGATTTTGGTCTAGCGGAATCATCGCCCCATTTTTCTTCGAAAATGAAGAAGGAACCGCCGTAACATCAATGAGCGATATCGCGCAATGTTAACCGAATTTTTCTTCAAGCAAATTGAAGAGTAAGATTTGGACAACATTTGCTTACCCGCAGGACGGCGCTACGTGTCATACAGCAAACGCTACACACAATCTTTTACGCCCTATCTTCGAATTTAAAATTTTATATGGCCCACCCATTATAAGCCCAAAAGTTTTCAATGGGATTGAGAACAGAAGATCGAGCTGGCTGGCCCATAAACTCAATTCAATTGACCTGAAATCATTTCTGAGCCAACCAGAAGAATATTTTGCAGTATATGCGTGATGACTCGTGATGCCTTTAATTTGATGAATCGGACCAAGCTTCTGTATGGGAAATATCACCTTACCATTATACTTGAACCACTATTTTTTGAAGCTTTCGTGGTGTGTCGAGGATCATATTCTGTATTAGTGGAACCCTTTCTGGCCATAAAAATTATTTTTCGACCGTCCAGTCCCAAGTATGCTATTACATTTTTCCAGTGACCAGGTCAGATGTTAAAGGAACCTTACGAGGTAACCTTCTATTTACAATATGAACCCACCGTGATAAATTTAATTCGTCCCGGAACTCTAGAAAAGCCATTATTGGTCGAGTTTTGGCATACCTACAGTATTTCGCTTGGTAACCTTTGGAGAAAAATTCTTCTGAGATCTTTGTTATTGCATTGCAGATCATTACTGCTGAACATCCGACCAGTTGTTCCACATACATCTATGCAAATAAAATATTTCAAAATTGTACAGAAATATTTTATTACTCGCAACTGTATCTAAATTTAAATGTGATAAACTAAAAAAAACAGATTTAAAGTTGTTCAATGCCACTAACGTGCTGCATTATTTTCACCGCTATTGCACATGCATACATAAATAGATACCTATATTACATTTCTATGAATTGAATAAGCCAACAAATCCGTTTTAGCCTTTCTGGCACGCGCCACCGCCAACCAGCAGGGAAGTAATAATAAAATTGTTGCATGGACGCTTGCCTCTACTCACCGCGGCGGTTTCGTTACATCGTGTTTTTATGGTGATCATAATTTAAAGTATCTTTATTTTGGACGTTACTCCCGCTTACAACTTACAAATAACAACAACAACCGCCAGTCACTACCGTCATGTCTTTCCTTGCAAAGCTGAACGCTAAATCGCAGTGATACTATTGTTTTATGTTTTAGGAAACATCGCGCGGGTGTTGTGTAGTTGGAGTTTTTGTGTATGTACTATATTTCCTTGTCACTGCATTCCCCCATACGCGAAAGTGGCGAAAAGCCTGACATAACTTAAAAAAAAAAAATTCAAAAATAATATAATCGGTACTTAGAGGTTGAAATCACATTGCGCATAAGACAATTGCTCAAATTGCACAGTGTTGTTATCCCGATTAACATTTGCACAATGCTGCATGTGGCTGTGAACTCTTGGCCGTGGGCTCAGCCTACTTTTTTTGGCATAAAGGCATTTGGCAACTTTCGCAGAATTGCCATTATGTTGCTGTTGCTCATAATAATTAATTCAATCGCGCATTTCGATATGCAAGTAGTGGAGTGTGTGGTCAGGGAACCCCTCAACTGACTTGAAACTACAATTGTAATCAGTAAATTGCACAAATCTGGAAATTGAAAGCTGTTTGTTTGCACGTTTCATTCATAATTCAAACATTCATCAAGAATACACCCAAATAAATAAGGTTAAGCTAACGCAAACATTCTGAGTATCTCCAAAGTCAATAGCAATTGGAGACCACACTTCTTCTGCGTTTTCATGATAGAATTTCACTTTGAGTGTCGTCGGAAAAATTGTAATGAAAATAAAAGATTGAAGCAATCGTTCATACCAATACGTACATACATACATACTTACTACACATTTATTTGGACGAGTATGAACGGATCATTTGACACTAAACGTGCTAATCTCTGTAGAATAAAGATACAATTGCATCAGATTTCGTTTTTATATGTATTTGGCCGTTGTCTGAACTGACAACTATGCGAAATGTTGGCTCAATATGTGCAACAAAGTTTAGTTTGTCGTTGTGCGGCCACAATTTACATCACACACACACTTATTTATGTATATACAAATATGCCTTTGCGCCGGTTGTATTTTATATTTAAAGGTCATTTGTCTTTAAGCAAACATACTTACATACATATATAAATATGTACATATGTATGTATATACATCCACCGCAAGCTCAAGACGCATCTCTAATTGGCATTACCCAGTGGCCACGGCTTGCTTTTGCGCAACATACAATACTCCATTTGATTTATGGTATTTTTCATTTTTTTTCACTCTAAGCCACAGCCGCGAATGCTAGACAATAAGCAACGCTAACATAACATAGTTTCATAGTAATATACTACAGATTGTTGCCTCATCAGAGCTACTTCCAAGTTGAAATCCAAGTAGGGGGGCTTTTAGGTCTAGCAAAACCTTGTCAAAAATGTACAATTAAATTTCATCTTAATCTTTGTAACACCATAAAATTAAATTATAAAAGTATGTAAGTATAAAGGGTTAGGTACATACGTACACTGGTGGCGGAAATAATAGGGACAAACCCATTAGTTTATTTTTTAGCAAAAAAAAAAAAACACAAGTAAAATAGTTTTTACCAATCAAAACTATTTGCTCGCGACAAAGAATTATCACCGAAGGCCTTTTTCAACATTCTGAATGTTTCGGCACCAGAAATTTGTAAGTCATACCAACCTAGAATAAAAAGATATTTCGACGAATGGTTTTTCGTGCGAAATTTAAATTAAAAAGTCTTAATATTTTTTGCTTTTTTGCCGACAGTATTGAATGCTTCAATTATGTGAACTACCTTGATGATATTTGACCAATAACGTACAGTAGCAAGGTCTGATCTGTTTTCAAAAATGAATATATTGGAGATATCACAATGAATCGTGTATTCCATTAAGGTAAGGTACGAAAAAGTAAATAATCAGAGTTCAATTTCTGTGAACTCATTTTTCACAAGTGCTGTACTGTACTGTAATACTTAACTGCAATAATATTGATGCAGTCGATTTCAGTCTTAATTTAAAACTTTTACTTTTAAAAATGCCGTTAGATACTTTATAAAAAAAATTATGATTTAAAAAAAAGTGGCAGGAAACCATGCTGCAACACAGTTCACTTGCAATCAACACATAATTCAAGCAGAAACTGCTTTACTTACCGAGTGTTCTGCCAAACAGTGCTCCAGTTCCGCTGTCGTTAATGTAGTAACTGTGGACAAAGTGGGAGCCAATTCAAGACGCTCTTCCATTTCACGCAGCCACTTTCGTAATTCTTTTGGATCGTGCCACGATAGTTCGTGCCGCTGAGTTACACCCAACAACTTAAATTATAAATTAAACGTTGACAATTCATAATGAGTATAAAAGCATAATTCACCACAGATTTGAACCTTATTACCACTCACCTCAGCACAATGCGATTGTTCACATTCCACACCGTTAGCTATGTTGTGATCCGCAAGATGTCGCTCTGTTTCTTTGCATGTATCTAAAAGGTTCGTGTCCATAATATAGTTATAATTAGTTTGTATGGCAGCCCAAAGATCATCTTTAGCCGAGCCAAGCCCAAACGTGGCACTGCTTTGTAGGCTTGACGAACTATAACTATATCCGCTGCCCCAAGAATAACGGTGGTTTGCGAAACTGCTGGTACTGCTTTGACTTTGACTGAAGCAGTGAGCTCTTACCCCTAACGTAGCGTTGACTGCATTGCGTTCGATGTTTTTCTATGAAATATAACAGTGAACACAAGTGCATATTTAGTTGTATTGCTGTCGCATATGTACGTGTGTATATCTTAATAGAAGATGTTTCAACAAAAGCATATTCAGATTAGATTATGTGATCCCGTAGTAAAACGTATGGCTATCGTATCTTCCCATATCACTAAAAAGCCGAATATGGGTAGATTCGATTTTAATGTAATATCTCGGACGTAAAGCTAAAAGCAGTAATGAAACTTAGTGTAAATTCGATGCCAAATATGTAATATTATTATAATGATTCTTCATTCGCTATATTTTGAAATTTTTGTATAAAAAAGAATAAGAGTACCACGCCAGCCACCAATGAAATTTGTGAAGTTTAAGGAGACGATGCTGCATCAGTTCGTCTAGCACAGCAATGGTTCGCTCGCTTCCGTTCTGGAAATTTCAATGTGAAAGATGCACCACGCTCTGATCGACCCATCGTTGAATGAGTCGATAAAATTATGAAAAAGTTGACCAGGACCCTTACATAAGCAACCATGACATCGCTAAGGAACTTAACATTCATCATCAAACGGGTTTGAACTATTTAAAAAAGGCTGGCTACAAAAAGAAGCTCGATGTTTTGGTATCACATGAATTGTCTGTGAAAAATTTAATGGACCGAATTAATATCTGCGATTCTTTGCTGAAACGAAATGATATCGAACCATTTCTGAAGCGAATGGTAACAGGAGACGAAAAGTGGATCAAATACGACAATAATGTGCAAAAAAGACCAAAAAAGAGCATGATTCAAGCGTGGTGAAGCTCAAAGAATAGTCGCAAAGCCAGGATTGCCGCCTCAAAAGGTTATGTAGAGTGTTTGGTGGGATTGGAAAGGAATAATTCACTATGAGCTGCACCAGTCTGGTCGACCGATTGATTCTACATGTTACTGTCAACAACTGGTGAGATTAAAGCAAGCAATCGAAAAAAAGGGCCAGAACTGATCAACAGAAAGGGTTTCGTCTTCCAACAGGACAACGCTAGACCACACACATCTTTGAGGACTCGACAAAAAACTGAGAGCTTGGCTGGAAAGTTTTGATGCGTACACCATATAGCCCTGACCTTGCACCATAGGACTAACATTTGTTTCGGTCAATGCAGAACTCCCTTAATGGAGTAAAGTTGGCTTCAAGAGAAGCCTGTGAAAATTACTTGTCCCAGTTTTTCGCTGAGAAACCAGAAAAGCTTTACACTAATGGAATAATGTCTCCAGCGGAAAAATGGTACATATTTATTTCATTATGAATATAAAAAAATAAGTTGAAGTTTGATTATAAATACGAAAAGACTTTTTCGACTATCCAATATCTTCCAGAAAAGCTCGGAAATATATTACCGAAATTCGTAGAAAATCTCTTCCTGATACTAGTATTCTCTTACGTCAAAAAAGGATACAATAGGGACAAAATTTTCGCTACGCCCTGAAAAGCTGTTTTCGTTATACTAGCAACCAAATATGTCGGCCAGTATATAAGTTGTCTTCATAAAATTTGATCATCATATTCTTAAGTATATTAAGTAATGGCAAACGTTTTCAAACCTTTCCTAGTCCCAATATAATCACATAGTGATTTCACCAATTCTCAAATTCATATCAAAATAATTGTGATATTTAAGTTAATAACGCAGTTTCAATATTTCCCCGACTTCAATTCTTGCAAATTGCAGACGTACGCGAACTTAGTCCTTCCTTACTTGATTAATAGACATAAGTTGCTAAAAAGGCAATATTTTAACAATGTGTCAGCTGCTAAATGAGTAATAATACAAAGTAACTTACTGATCTTTGAAACAATTAGCATTGCGAAGCACAGGTCTACGCTAATTAAAATACTAAAATAACTTGAATTCGCCGAGATGAAAAAATAATTACTCCAAAGTTTATGCGATTTGCAAAGATACATTGGAACAAGCATGCATATTGCTTGATAACCAGAAGTGTCATAATTAAAATTATGTAAAAGCTTTTATATTTTTATGAGGCAACTTGTGCCTTGCAGTTAAAACTGAGCTAATTAAACTCAGCCTTAGGGTGCGTGCAGAGTAGACGCTGAAAGACGAGCCACTTTTTGCAAATTCGCGAACGTAAAGAGTAATGGGGAATTTACATACAAAATGTTGGCAACTCTCATCTCTTTACACTTTTCCAAGCAACAGTTGCCATTTTTAATAGAGAAAAGCACATAAATCATAACGGTCATTCTTACATATCCTTTGCCTTCTTCGTATGAAGTATCAATTGTCAAGCAAAGCGAGGACTTTTGGAACAAACCTCCACCTACACAAATGTTGGTTTTTGTATAAAACAAACCCAAAATTGTAACTCAGTGGTGCATGCTCCTATTTTTGAGAGAAGTTAACAGAATTGTTCACTTAAAACAATATAATTCATTCATAAGGTTATATATTGAGTATCAATGACGTAAGTATACACATCCAAACATACATAAATAGTTATATTGTATGTGTATGAATATTGCATTAGCCTACATTGTGGTCGAAAAGGCAAGTAATAAAACCTAAGCAGTCATAAGTCGCTCGCAAACGCACAAATACAATAATAAGAAAACACACTTGCTTAGCAATAAACTGGTTGTACAAATATTTCTCAACTTGTAGTCTTCTTATTCGGCGCTGTCTACCTAAAGCAGCTGCCAGTATTATTTTGTCGCGCTTTTTGTTAGTCATCAAAGTCCAAGGCTATTAAGTAGTAATTTTTTTATTGAGCTTGCATTTGATCGATACAGAATAGGAAATTCTTAATTTTCACGCACACATCGAATGCAACATTGGCAAAGTCCCTGGCTCATTTTGCAGCTGAAGTGGTAGAGGGCAAAATAAGGAAAAACGCAGTATGGCCGGTTGCATAATTTGCAAAATAAACAAGAGAGCAAGCTAATGCAAACCCGCTTTTAAATACTTGCCACCATGAAAGCGATGCCTAGTCGAAAAGACGAGTTAGAAAGATGCAAACTCTCACTTGGAAACTTGCAAATGATGGCTAAAATCATCATTCTATACATGCAATACATATGTACATGTAATATATATATGTACATGTCCGTTAATGCATGCCACTAACAAATTAACGATCAACTGTTAATTGACATCATTTCTTGAATTCGGCATTCTCCGCCCAACTTCTCTCTCCCATTATTGAAACTATGATCGGCAATTTCAGGAGATCAACAGGTAGGCAATGCTAGATTTTTAGAACGACCAGTTCTCTAAAAGCCTCTCAGATTGGAGAAATAGTGTGTGTAAGTATCACTTAATGCCGCATTGTATTTAGCATTAAAGTTGTTGTTGGACCGCAATTTGTGTATTTGCGGTTGCTTCCTGCAGCTCGTATCATGTGTTCTAGGTCGTCGGAAATCTAGGAAATATCTATTGCTAATTTAATATTTATAATCAAAATTAATGTCTGTTTCTCTCTACTGTGTTCTAATTGCTTTGCAGGGACCTGAAAATGCCACAAATACAAAATGCAACAGGAATTTGATTTAGATTGGTCAGTGTCCGATCTGAACAATTTCTTGGAGATTGCACAAATGAAATGCTATAGTGGTTCAAATCGCGTTTCTGAGCAGTTTCTTGGAGAGAAATAACGTATGCAAATTTCAGATCGATATTCAAAAACTAAAGATTATTGGGCAGACAGATAGCATGGCTAACCTCATCATGCTTATAGAGACTCTATTGTTTTTTTTTTTTGTTTTTTGGTGGTACGAACTTCGTAGCAAACTCCGTTCAGGGTATAAAATGGTCTAACCCTTACGTTTTCTATCAAACGCACTCCAAACTACTAAGGAAAGCTTGAGTTCGGGTGCACAATTAGTAAGGTTTTTATGCTATACTTGATATATACATCCATAAACAGCTAATTGCCATTCAGTTAAGAATATAAGAAGTTGCAGCACTAATATTAGGTTGTCAAAAAAGTCTTGCGGTATTTTCGCTAGTTGGCGCTGAAAGCGCGTAGTTCTAGTTTTTTCGTCGCATCGGGTCATGCTATACCTTTTTGGAAAGCTCATTTCACGCGCTAACACGTGTTTGATTAATTGTCGTTTCTTTTAAGTCGTTCGTGAGTTATAGCGTCGCAAACATGGAGCAAAATAAAGAAAATACGGCATATTTTACAGTACTACTACGATAAAGGCAAAAATGCATCTCAAGCCGCCAATAAAATTTGTGCAGTTTATGGCCCGATACAGTTTCCATTTCCACCGCACAACGATGGTTTCAACGTTTTCGTTCTGGCGTAGAGGTGGTCGAAGATGCGCCCGCTCCGGAAGGCCTGTCGTCGAAAATTGCGATAAAATCGCTGAATTGGTCGAAAGGGACCGGCATAGTAGTCATCAAATCGTTATAAACCATTTGAAGAAGCTTGGAGTCACTAAGAAGCTCGATGTATGGGTGCCACACGAATCGATTCAATAAAAATACCGCAAGACTTTTTTGACAACCATTATATCTTTACTTACTTTTAAACTGTTGTATGGACGTTCGACACTAAGTTTGGCTTTAATTACGTCACGACCCTCAGACTTCTCATCGTCCGGTGGCAACGATGTCATTGAAACAGAGGCCTTCATATTGGCCGTACCGGAAGCGATGACGTTTATTGGAGGCTGGCATCGATTCCCATCTGTGGCGCCTTTGCCAATATTATTGCTGTTCGCTTTGTTGCGTGCTTTATTGTCTTCTCGTTTCTTAGAGCTTTTATTGCGTTTCTTTTTGGCACTGGTACCAGTACCACCAACACCACCGTTTTTGTTGATTGCCTTAGTATCAGGTATGTCTGGTACTACAAATTCGCCCACTTTGGAGTTAGGCTGCATCTTCTCCGGATCTTCAATAGTTGTAATTGCTAAAGTGTTTACCATTGTTTTCGGTATCGAAATAGGATTTGTGTTTGTGGGTGTTGCCGTGCTCATCTTCGAAGCATCAACATACACCATGGCCGCATTTTCAGTCTCTTCGTTATTGTTAACCGCAGCTTCAATCGTTTTCGGCGCTGCTTCGGTTAATTTCTCACCTGCCGATTTGCTAATTGGAGGTGTTATTGTTTTTATTGGTGAAAAAATCGATTCTTCATCCCGACAGATTTCACTAGTGTCAGTACTTTGGCTTGTGCCCTTTATTTCATGCTCATTTTTATTTAAATTTGTGGACGCATTTGCATTATTGATTGTATTTCGTATATCTAACGTTTGCTCGTAGTGGTGTGGTAGCACATCGTTTACCTTCTCCCTCTTCGGCGAATCCATTTTCGTTCTTAAGCTTCCACATTAATTAGCTGATATATCTGATGATTTCACAAAAAAGAAAATAGGTATATTTTCAACCACTATCTGAAAAAAAACGAAAAGATAAATATATATTAGTCTTTACTTAATGATTTTTTATTATTTAGATTAGTTATATCAGTTATTATACCGGTTATAAATTTTAAATGAGTTATGTGTACTTTTAAAAATACACTCACACAATCATATTCAAGACCAAAGTACTAGGGAGGAAATCTAGAAACTCTTTCATTGAGGGAATCAAAAACTATGTACAATGAGATCAAAAAATAGTCCATTCCAATAAAATGACAAAGTTCAGCACTCTTCGTTATGAAAAGTATAAATACATTTCAAAACAAATACAAATAGATCAAATATTACGGTTGAAAACACGTACAAGTCACTCAGAAAAGTAAAGTAGTGATAAGAAAGCCGGTATAGGATATTAGGTGTGATAACAAGTATCATTACCTCACTTTTTAAATAAAAAACTCGATCGACTATTGTCGTTCAGTTTATATGGCCGATATAAACCATCGTGGTCCGGGAGAAAACCCATGTAACGGGTTTTTTAATAAGGGCGCCACGAAATTTATTTAAATAAAACAAAAACGGTTTAGGATATTAATGAATTTCTTTATTGTTAAAGTACAATCGATGCAATTATGTATGGAACTCGATATATTTTGAATGGCCAGACGATGAACCCAATTTTCGGCGGCTTTCAAGCATAAATCGGCCGATACTGTTGTAATTTCACGTTCAGCAATCTCGCTGGCTTGTTAGCGTAGACCACAGACTTAACGTAGCCTCACAGGAAATAGTCTAATGGCGTCAAATCGCACGACCGAGGGGGCCAATTGACTGGACCATTTCGTGAGATAACAAGTTCACCAAACTTGGTTTTCAAAAAATCGATTGTGACATTCGCTGTGAGGCGCCATCTTGTTGGAACAACAAGTCCACATTATCCAATTGTCCAAAAATATTCGGCTTTCATTGAGCGGTCACAGTAACGTGCCGGTCTTGATCATCACGGAAGAAGTACGGCCCAATGACGCCACCGGCCCACAACAAACCGTAATTTTTCGAGTTGCAATGGTGACTCATGGAGTACATGTGCATTGCTGCCTGACTAATAACGCATATCTTGTTTAAATGGATTCGTCAATTTAGCCAGAAATGAGCCTCATCGCTGAAAATGATTTTTCTATGAAAATCCGAATCATTTTCAAGTTGCTGTTCAGCCCAATTCTCGAACATACGGCGATTCTGGTGGTCAAACTCTTTCAGTTCTTGCGTCCATACGATATTGTACGGATGTAACCAAGATCTTTTCGCAAAATTCAAGACAATCGACGTGTGAGAGATTTGGGGTTTCCTCAATTGAAGTGCCACGGCAGCAATATTCTCGACACTACAGACATTTTTTTGTCAACTGACACATGACGTCCCTATTGAAAAACCTGTTAGTTACAAAGATATCGGATCGATATCTCAAAAACTGAGCGACTATTACGCGTATATACAGACAGACGGATAAAGCGACAGGCGTGGCTAAATCAACTCAGCTCGACACTCTGATCATTTATATACTATATTCTCAAGTATTCAAAGTCTAAAGCAGCATTCCTTGTTTTCTAAATAACTAGCAGCTGTTTTAAATTTAATGAATTTTGTATTTGAAATTTGTTCGCATTTCCAGCAAGCAGAATTAGCTCAACTCATCCAACTATTTTTATATGACACTTAAGTCCGATATCTTATCGTGGTCGCACACTCTATCGATGAACTACATATATAGATATTCATAAAGTGTAACGGGAAATAAACGTGTCCAATAGTAGGAAGAATGTCGGTCTCTGACATTTGGTAGATAGCGTTAAACTCGCCATTCACCAACAACTCTCTGCGTGCTTTCAGTTCTAAATTTAGCCAACAACAGAACTCACTTTGAGTGAGAACGCAGTTCCACTAGAAAAAAGTGTAAGTTCTGCCTCATTTTAAACATATGTCGCCAATTCGTTACTGCAGGAAAACGAAAAGTCAAATGCTCTTTTAGGGCTATATGGAAGCGATGAATCATCCAGCGCCAGCACAAATAGTGCAAAGAATCAGGCAAACGCAATAGTTGTCTTTCAACTGAATACCAAGGCTACGCACCCCAAACAAATATGTGCAGTAAGCACTGACAAATTCACACTCTTTGCTCTCGCCATAGAATTAAGGTGCGGCTCGATACGATGAACGAATAAGAATTAACAATTCAAAAAGGAAGTTGTGCGATTATCGACGACTATGGAATATTGGACAAGATCAATCGATTAAAGTGTTCGTACTATAGTATATATATTCACTTGCATATATGTAGGTATGCATGAATCTAAGGGAGAACCCAATAGTAAGTAGGTTTTTTTTTTAAATATTCCATTATTTTTAAAAATATTTTTATACTCAATATATATGGATATGTAGCAAATAATAAATAATCTAAAGCTTCCCTGGTTCAATCCTATAGGTCTTACATTTAAATTAGTTAGTCACTTCATATATAAGGTGCATTCCAAAGTAAACAGGACTTAAAAACAAAAAAAAAAAAAAAACAGAACAAATGGTTTGTTCGACAAAATCAATTTATTTTATTCAAAATAGTCTCCTTCTGCTTCAATACAGCTTTTTGCACGGTTTTAATATATCGAACGAGTTGGCCGGTATGACCGCCAATGTGCCGGTGCAAGCCTTTTGAATGGCCTCTACGTCTGCATAACGCTTTCCTTTCATGAGCAAATGCATTTTTCCGAAAGGGAAGAAGTCGCACAATGCCATATCAGGTGAATACGGGGAGTGATTAATGGGTAAAATGTGATTTTTGGTCAAATAATCGGTATAATGATGATAAGACAAATATTCTTAAAGTAATTAGTTCTCTTTTAGTTTAGTTTTAAAGCTCACCATCAACAAACTGATTAGATCTTATCAGTGTGGCTTTAGACCTGGAAAATCAAAAACTTGAAATCTTGGAAAAGACGCGTGAAAAGAGAACACGCACCACCTCTTCGATTGCAAAGCTGCTTTTGACAGCACGAAATCGACCTGCCTTTATGTCGCGGTGTCTGAATTTGGTATCCCTGCAAAACCAATACGACTGTGTAAACTGACGCTGAGCAATTCCACAAGCTCCGTCAGGTCAGGAAGGACCTTTCCGAGCCCTTCAATACAAAAGGAGGTTCCAGATAAGGTGACTCCCTTTCGTACAATTTCTTCAATCTACTCTTGGTGAAAATAATTCGAGCTGCAGAACTAAATAGAAAAGGTACTATTTGGCCTTATCAACCGCGCCTTTAGTCCAAAATTAATAAGGAAACGAAGTGGGTGATGTGGTGAACGAAAGCAAGACGAAATATCTCCTGTCATCAAACAAACAGTCGTCGCGCTCGCGACTTGGCTCTCACAACGCTGTTGGCGGTCATAACTTCGAAGTCGTAGATAAATGCGTCTATCTTAGAACCAGTATTAACAGCAACAACAATGTCAGCCTCGAACTCTTGCCCACAGTTGCTACTTTGGACTGAGTAGGCAGTTGAGAAGTAAAGCCCCCTTTCGACGAACCAAGACCAAACTATGTATATAAGTCACTCATTATTCCCGTCCTACTATAGTGTGCAGAGGCATGGGCGATGACAAAATCTGATGAGCCGACGTTACAAGTTTTCGAGTTAAAGGTTTTGCGGAAGACTTATGGTCTTTTGCGCTTTGACAAAGGCGAGTATCGCATTCGATGGAACGATGAGCTGTACGAAGTATACGACGACATTAACATAGTTCAGCGAATTAAGAAGCAGCGGCTATACTTGCTAGGTCATGTCGTCCGAATCGACGGAAACACTCCAGTCCTGAATTTGACGCCGTACCCGCCGGAGGAAGTAAAGGAAGAGGAAGACTTTTACTGCATTGGAAAGACCAGGTGGAGAGGGACCTGGCTACACTTGGAATCTCCAATTGGAGCTAAAAAGCAAAAAGGAAGAAGGACAGGCGCGCTGTTGTAAACTTGGCTATAACCATAATAAGAAGAGGAATAAGAAACATACCAGTAAATAATGACGTGTGAACAGTTAATTACAGTACATGCCTTTGTTTTGAGGGACCAGCGAAATAACTTCGTTGTATTTGAGTTTTCGAAGTGTGGTAGTTCGTATATGGTATATTAACTTAAAGAAATTTGATAACTGTGTGAATCGTTTTTGATAGAAGGGTAAATTTGAATCTTTGTAGTGAAAATACTGAAACGTGTAACCTTGATTCATTCAATTTTCTTAGAGTTGCCAAAAAGCCACGAGGAAAATTATTGTCAACTGAGGAAAAGGACAAATTTAAGGCTTGTTACGAGTCCTAGCTTTCTAAAAATTTGGAAGGTTCCTAGACTATGCCATTTCATGAAATTTCTCAATTCCTATAGCAAAACCCAAACGGAATGACGGAAACACGAAAGACAAAGTAAGGCAAAAACAGGAAGAATTATTAAAAAATTGTCAAATAAAGAAAAGCTTCTGTCGACAGAAATTGTTCCCACATTAGTTTTGCCAATAAAGAGTAGACTTATATGACAAATATTAAAATCACCTGACGACGTTATCTATACAAAATGCCTTAGAAATCTCCAATTAACTGACGCTCATGAAGTCAAGCGTCTGAGCTTTACCGAAAACCATATTCAGTGTCGCAAAAAATGGTCGAATTTAATTTAGAAAGGTAAACTAGTTAATAAAGAAATTTTAATGACCAAGAGATTTCCGGCTCCCCGACAGTGAAATAGCAATGACTTTATTGTCATTCATAAATAACAAATGGATTACATATTCTGGCAAAGCACGGTTGCAATGCATAAATGCTTTGCATGGCATCGCTATATAAATTAAAAAATGTTTTATATTTTACGTTTACACAAAAGCAGCCATAATACTCCATTTATTTATTCTGCTCAGCAACTAAACACTAACATTATTTTGTACATTCGTACCTGTGTTCGAGATTATACATACTTGTAGGCTACTATACATGCCGTACATACGTAAATTGTATGTATTGAATATGGTCGGGAGTCTAAAGTTTCGATACTTTTTGTCAGTAGCAATGACGTCATGCAACAAAAACTTACATTTACTAAGAGGCGAAGTGAAGGATTTCATTATAAAATTTTTCTAAATTTTATTAAGTCGAAAAATTTTATTTTATCCAAAACAATCACGTGGTAAAATAGAAATAGTACGACGTGACGACTTGGCGACCTGAAAACTGATATCACTCATGCCACTATTATGAATGGACGCTATTGTGCCGTTGCCGCTCTACTAGCCATGTGCCAACTGCAAAATGTTTGCATTTTTACAAATTGGTTAAATCTCTGGATTTTCGTCTCAGATAACTTTGCTTGTTAGTGATACTCTTAATAGTGGTAACTAGAGGTATATCAGAGAGGGTTAGTGGGCACATCCTAAATCTAAATAACAGTATCGGCTTTTTATTAATATTTTCATTATAAGTTTCAAATTAATAAAACTAAGTGAGTCTATAACCTATAAAATGTGTAAGTTAAATATAATATCATTAGGCTTAAACCACGAAAAAAAACCCAGCAGCTGCCTAAAAGCCTGGAATGATCATAGCATATGTATGTAACCAAAGCGAGTTGCTTCCAACTGTACAAAACTTCCGATGACGCCTTAAAAGCATACAATACCTTTGATACATACATATACGGTAACAAACGAATCGTACTCATTGCACTATACTAAGTGTCCGATTACCTTAGATTAATTTCACTGAGACTTTTAATGGGAAAAGTGAGTCAACTGTTCCCATGCAGTCCAACATTAGCATGTATTTAAGCATTACACTTAAATTATACTTGAGCAAAGGGACTCCATACTCAAGATAGAAAGGGCTAAGTTTGGATGTAACAGAAAACTTTATAATCCGTAATTTGAAGAGATAAAAGGCGGGGAAATACTCTCAGGTGTTGCATAATTTTATATTAAATTAAGGGGTTAGGGATATCAGAGGCACGAAAAAATTTGAATTTTCAGTATTTTTTATTTTTTGCTATTAAATCGTGTTATTTTACAAAAGTAGTAATATGGCATTATTAAAGAATATCTTGACTTGAAGTAACGAAAATTAAAAAAAAAGAAAATTATTCGAATCACTCAAAAACTAATTATCGGATCAATGTGAAATTTTCAGAGAATATTTACGATATTACACTTAACGAAAATGCAAAAAAAAAATCATTTTTTTGAAAATTGTGACTACCCCTAACCCCTGAAGGAAAGTATGGTCCTGATTTTATCCATTTTAGGAAAGAGGATGTATTTGGCTAAGAGAAGTATTGACCAATTTACCCGCTTTTCGCAGAAGAGGGAGCTATTATTCTACAGATCTAGATCTCAAATATTGACCGATATTTTCGGTAAAAAGTCAACCATACGCTCCGTGGTCTACAAATTCGGTATCAGAGTCTTTAAAAAGTTATAATGCGATTTAGCAGAATTTTGAGCATAATATGAAAAGCCATGAGGGTATTATTTGAATTTATAAACTAAAAAAGTGACGAAAAAGACTACCCTAGATTGTCAAAGATCAATAATGTACAAACGGTCCGAATAAAAATTTTCAATCCAAATTAAAGAAATAATTTTTTTTTTTTTTATCTAAAAACCTGAACAAAAATATAGTTTTACTAGTACAACATGTAACGTTTACATAACCTTATCTTCCAATTAGTCAATTAGTTACGTGAAAATTAATTTATCTTATCGAATTTTTGCCTAAGTGTCATATTTATAAGTATGTACTAGTGCAGTCAAACTGGATCGCAAATGTCAATAAATTTGGCAATTCGTTTCTCATTGTGGTAGTACAAAGGTTGTCGTTTATATTAGAGATTAGAGCACTAAAACAAATAATAATCGTCTAAAATCGCTTTATTGTCAAATGGAAGCTTTAATAAACTTTTGGGAAAGCGTTTGATCAAATTTTGGAAAAGGTTTTTTATATTATTGAGGGACTAAAACATTAATCGTCTTAGCCTATTTTTTTCGAGAATAAATTAAGCTTTCATTAGATGCCGTTTGATCAGTTGTGGATTACTTATCAAATCGAGGAATATTGCTAAACAGTCCTATTTTTGTTCGAATGCGTGTCAAGAAAAATTGAGCGCTTAAAGTCGTTTTCTTTTGCCGTTAGGTTGATGGGTGGTTTGCGAAGCAAATAGCAAAATTCATGTTCTTAAGGCTTCAACTGGCCTATAGGCTTGGAATATGAAATTGGCACCACATTGCGAAAAGAAGAAACGACTGGCGGGCTGTTGTTAATTCGACTATAACACCGTAAGCGGTACTGGATAATATCTTATATGAATATCTTATATGAATGATTCGTTTGTAAAAATCAGAGTGAGTTAAACTGGTTATATTAGCTTGCAATGTCTGATGCCTGAAATGATTGATGGTTCAATGTTCTGGATATGATCGATTTAATCATATTTTAAAGGCCAGTTAACGAGCGATATCCTGCCATTTTATCTTTGAAATTTTCTCCAACAAGAAGAAGTCATAATAGAAGAAAATCAAATACACTTCCCCATGCAGTTTACACATACATACATATACACATGCAAATATGTTGCTTGGCCACTTTTAGTGCGTTTGGGCAGTACATACGCACTCCCTTGTTTATCATCACTTTCCTCCATACACGCTAAACAATATAAGAGTCAGCGTGATTGCACTTTAAACTTCAGTGCCACGATGTGATGCACTTAACATTTTTTGTATATTTATATGAATTCATAATCATTTAAAGAATACTGACTCTATTGAAAATATTCCGGTCAAGTGAGCAATCAAGCGAAATTGTTAAAAACGGATTACACATGTGCATACATATTATCATGTGTGCGCTTATTGTACCAAAATGGAGTAAAAAAGTATCAAAAAAAAAAAGTATGAAAAGTGATAAGACTAAAATTGGTCCGCTCGGATCGTTGAAGTCTTCGCGGGTAAATAGGTTATAATAAGCCACAAAAGGTCTTGTGTTTGAACCCTGTCTCAACGCACAGTACTCGTCTTTCACATACATATTTAATTTCATAGATGCAATTTTTTCCGTGATGCTCCATTGTATGACTATACTATACCATAGCTCATATACTTATACCAAATGCTTTAATTTCTGTGACTTCCTAGCGCCATTCAATAATTTTCAGAATAAATATTTTGTGGTACAGACTTCGCGGCCTTCAGGCCCTTAGTCGTGCGTGAAGTTTGATTTCAAAGCAAATATTTACCAACTATTTCTTCTTGTTTCAATAGGCACCTATAACATGCCATTGGGCTCTGTAAAGTTGTAGAGGCTAGTGATTATTTACATTTATTTATTTATTTTATGTGAGTATATTTATTTAAAATATATATGTAAGGTAACTCATATTGTACATACATATGCATGAATGAAATCTTTTAATGACATTGATATGCATAGCTTGGCTGGGAATTAGGACACTCCCAAACCAAATTGTTATTTTTTGTTGTTATTTCTTGTTATGCTGCTGACGAAAATACTTCATTGGTCAGGACAGCCAAACAGGTTGGTTGACTGCCTTTGGTGCGGCATCTGCACGGAGAAGTCACGTCGTCGCGACGCACTCAAGTTAAATTCGTTAGCTGCAAAATCAGGTGCAATTTCCACCACAACAAGTTTCTTTTTCAGTTTTATACTACTCACAGGAACACACATTTTGATGAGGAAAATCGCGAAATTCAGTTGCGTAAGTGGGCCACATTCAAAGTTTTATGTTGATTTGAGGTTTAAAAAATTTAGGTAGGATCCCTTCATATAAGGCGAATTGTGCTTTCAAGTTGAATATTTATACAGTGATTTGAGAAAGGTGTTTGATAGAGAAGAATAAATTGTCATTTGGTAATTGCGTTAGCTATATAATCCCGAAAGAATTTTGTCTCAATTCTTCCGGTTTTTACAGATTTCTTATAACATATCATTTAAGTGTCCAAAGTCCAAAGAAAAAGCCGCTACTCACAAAGAAACATGACAAATACTTTAAACAATGAGTTTTCAACTTAGTATTGTAGACTAGCATCTGCATCTTTCCTCAAATAATAATACTGTTTCAGTATCCAAAGAAAACTGTAACCAACTAGCCTTCCGCAATAGCTTTATATAAACATAGAATTGTACAATTCGCTATAACCGAACTAATTGCATTTCAAACTGTAAATAATAACAAGCTCGAACGAGAGAAATCTCTTAGTAACTGACGTTTATCGATCGTCGGTCAAAGTAAGACTATGTCAATAGCTCTTAATTCATTTATTATTCAATAATTACCGAGCGTACATTTCTAGTGGAAAGTGACACTATTGTAACTACTATATAAATACTTTAGCACATCAAATCAATAAGAAAAGTTATAACTGCATAAAATGTTGCCTGAAATTGGTTTTCTAATTGGTTTCGCATTCACCGTATTCTTCATATCTGGTCTACAGCAAGATTGCATATAATGCATTAAAAAAATAATTTAATTAACTTCTGATTAATTTTTTTTATAATCCCAATTATAGTAAATATGTATAGAAAAAATAACTTTTAGTCCCACTACGAATTGAAAAAAGAATCCATATAGTAATTAGGAATGTACAAATTTAATTAAATAAGAATAAACATTCTTCGTGTTTGCATACTTCGAACGCAAATATGTATAATCACGCATTTTTCTATGTATGCAGATACGTAGACATCCATAAAGTTTTTTTAAAGCTATGTATCGTGCACTCACTCAAAAAACAGCTAATGCTCATCCCCATTTCCAATTTGACTAAAAGCCCCACATAAAATGGTAAAAATTAAACCCCTTGACTGGATGAGGGATGATTTTAATGAGCTAGCGAATAACTTATGGTGGTGTCAGACAGCTATTTCTATTTTAATCACACCGATCACAAAAGGGAGATACAAAGAATTCAAAGTTCTTACATATTTTTACACGCTTACATGCTACAGTGTAGACCTCTATAAGTGGTACACATGAATTTTAATTAAAAATGATAAATATTGAGCTAGATTGCACTTCAAAAAGTATATGACGTTTTCCTAAACGGAATGTTAAAAAATTTAAATTTTGAATCATTTTCACCTTCCTGCCCATTCTCACACTTTCTGCATGAATCCTCAACCAAAACTGCAATAATTTACATGTAACTTGTATGTAAACATTCTTACTTCGTAGCAGCCACTTGTATGTGTGTTCGCCGCTTAAATTTTGTTTACATTTACATTGTTCATATAACAAATTGAGGTCAATAATGTTGTATGGGGAATGTGCTCTCATTTTAATTGCATGGCTTCTTCAAAAATCGGCCTTAATAAGCGATTCAAAAGTGGATATTTTTAACCAATTATCAGTAAATAGGTATAGTTTGTTTAGGATAAAAATGTCAGTTCCATGATATATTTTTGTGCCTATCCCTACAACCTTTCGGTGAATAGAACTATTACACTCTGTAGCAACATGTTGCAAGAGTACAAAAAAAACCAATAAACATCTGCATCACACTCACTTGACATATTCTTTTCAAAAAGGGTTGTTTTTTTTCGAAAAAAAACGTACATTTTATACCATAAAAATATACATACATATACATTTGTATGTACGCATTGGTATTCACAACCACCAGCTCTTAAGAATATGTAATACACAAACAATTTAAAACTCCTAAATATAGTGTAAGAAAAATAACACATTTTCTACTGTTCAAATTGTGGGGATTTAATTTTATATTTGTGCCCCTTCGTTTTTTCCTAATTGACCAATTGTATAGGCATACGAAAAATTATATTCCTAATGCTACCAATTGTTGTGTCTTGGTTCTCATTTAGTGTTTAGGATCATGTCATAATATCGTTTCAAAAATATGCAAGCTTTATTTTAGGAAGAGAGGAATTTAAAGTATTAACTCTGTGATGCATATAATTCTTTGAATGGATCACTAATACAAATTTTCTCTCTATATTCGGTTTAGTTCAACTGTCCATTGGATATGTTCATGCGCATGTATATAATGCAGTAAGTAATATTACCAGTTGAAAGTAGCTTCAGAGCTTAGACGACTATTTGGAATTTTAGCATTCTATAATAGTGAATAGCCAAGTGTTAAGATGTTTAGAAATAATTGAAAAGACGTATACTACTTTACTTTAAACTAGTACTACATCTGCTGATATTACCTTTACGATGGGTTGGTATCTTTTGTTATCGCTTTTCGTTTCGGTGCTCTTGATATTTTTTACTTATTTATGGACAATATATGTGTGAAGTTATTTTCTTGCATTGAAGGAAGTCATGCGATCCATATAATATATCCAAAACGTTCGAATTTTATTTTTATACCATGGACACCTGTTCCTTTAATACGATCACTTATTACAAGGAAAACACTGTTCAGCATTGCATATGTCTTGTGGGCATAACATATTTGTTACTTCTTGTTTGCTTGGACTTTGCACATATGTTTCTTTCACTGAATCAACCCTGTGTTTTAATTAATTTCGTTCACCAGTTATGCACATATTCTTAATATGTACATATGTACATATATATCACCAAATGTAAAGAAAAACAGTAATTTTGGTCACTTTTGTTTTGCTGCCCTCGACCAGTTTAGAATTGCACTCTTTAAATATTCGTACAGATTATTTCATTGGTAACTTATTTTAGTCACATTTTCAATGCACTTATCTTAAACTTTACACACACAACCATACAATCTCTATTAATTTTCTGCTCTTTCATGCACTTTGGTTTCGGTACATTTTGCACCACCAACTTCTTATTACTTCAGCGAAGAAATTGCTATTGCTTTGCTAAGAATTTAAAGCAAATATATAACACTATTGGTAAATTTATTTTTATTTCTTCATAACTAAAGACGAGTACTTTAACTATTTTTTAATTGAATTAATTTTAATCGAAATAAATTTTATTCAATTAATTTATAACACACAACACAAGCGAAAACGAAACACTGAAGTTAGTTTTTAAAATGCCGGACATACAAATTACAATTAGCCGAACAGAATAATGATAATAAGTTTCTACAATCAACCCTGACACAGGGTTGCCTAACTCCATAAAACACATCTCGTTCCGTTCCGATAACTTTCCATTGCTTGCAACATTTTCAGTTTTCATTTTTATTAATTATTTACGGTAAACGAAGATAAAAATATTTAACGCCAAATATTGTTATCAAAGTTCCGATGCTCGAAAATCAAGGTCAATCGTTCATCTCTATCAGAGGTTCCCTAATGGGAAGAATATGAGAATAACGTCGAAACAACAAAAAAAAGTGGATTTATATAAAGGTGAAAAAGTATACAAATTTTTAACATTTATGAAAATCAATAATTTGTAGCGTTAAGTAGAGTTAAATTAATCGAAAGGAAATAAATAAATATTTACTTTTTTGGAACTATTTGAAACACCCGAAATGGAGTTTTGTTATTCAAAACAGCAAAGAACCATTTTTTGCATCCCTGCAGTCGAAGATGTAAAACGAGCAGAAGTTGAAAAATCTACAAATTCGTAGAGTAAATTTCAATTGGTAAAATTGTTTTATTATTGTTGATTCAACTCTCTTATATACGGTTTAAAAATTTATAAAGACCTGTGAGGCACGTAAACGAAGTGTCCTATTATAACAGCAGGGAATAAACTGGAGAGGCTTCTTTGAATTGCAAGTAAAAATATAATAACCACTTTTTCAACCAAATGAGAATTGCGGACATCGCATTCGTAAGAGACTAAAAAATGTCAAATTTGCAACGCACTATTCTCAAAAATAGACTACCGCCTACAATACCTGGAGGTCGGATAGGGAGAAGGTAATCTTTATATTTGATATATATACATATGTAAAATTGAAATTTGTTATAGCGACTCATTTAAAAAGTCTCGAATTCGGGATTTCAAGCCGGCACTCTGGAGTGAATTCTTTGCTGAAAAAGAAGACGTGGTCTTAGACCAGAATCGTACCTTCCGTGTATATCGCACAAAAGCGCCACAGAAACCTGGGCCGATTCTACTCCTTCTACATGGAGGGGGATATTCTGGTCTGACATGGTCGCATTTTTGCGTAAGCTAATGTTGTACATGTAATGAAATTTTTATTCTAATCTGAATTATATTTGTTTAAGGTGGAAATAACTCGCATTATTCATTGCCAGTGTCTTGCAATCGATTTACGAGGTCATGGCGACACTAAGACAGAACTTGATGACGATCTTTCCTCAGATACACTTGCAAGGTATACATAATATGCAATAAAAAAATATATGTCCAAATAAATACTTTTCTTTGTAGGGATATAGGAGACCTAGTATTGCAGCTTTACCAGGAAGATATTCCTCCCATCTACCTTGTTGGTCATTCGATGGGAGGTGCTATTGCTGTTCATTTCGCGCACAAGGCAATTGTCCCAAGTATAATTGGTATAACTGTAATTGATGTAGTCGAGGGAACCGCTATGGAAGCTTTGGCTAGCATGCAAAGTTTTCTACGTTCGCGTCCCACTCACTTTAAAAGTATTCCAAATGCTATAGAATGGTGTATTAGAAGTGGCCAAATAAGAAATGTAGAAAGCGCAAAAGTTTCAATGCCTGGTCAAATCATTAAGTAATAGTTTAAATTTATTTGCTTAAACCGATATTAAATAAATACTGTGTGTTTGTATTTTCAGTTGTGCAACGCAGCAACTAGCCACTAACGAACTACCATTGTCTGAAGATGAAATCGAGGACAGTGCCTCAACAAGTAACTTTACACACCCTTTCAGTATTTCCGAAGATGAAGAAATGGGCAACGATAATGGAGGTGATTCCGTCACTTCAGCTGCTAGTACCGCATTCGGGGGAGAAAATGATAGTAGCTCGGATTCATCAGATTTTAAAAAACCATTAATTGGACATGTTGAATCTCCGAAAAGGTACTTCTACATACATACGTTCAAAAGATTGTGTACAATTTTTTCACATATAATAGGTATACTTGGCGCATTGATCTGTCCAAATCAGAAAAGTACTGGGTTGGTTGGTTTACCGGCTTAAGCGAAAAATTTTTAAATTTACGTGTCCCGAAACAACTATTACTGGCCAGCATTGATGGTTTGGATAAGGCTTTAACAGTTGGTCAAATGCAAGGTATATATGTAGATGCGTACATATGTTGAATGGAAAAGTGCTTAGTGTTATATTTTCAACAGGGCGTTTTCAAATGCAAGTGCTGGCGCGATGTGGACACGCTGTTCATGAAGATCGTCCACATGAGGTAGCGGAGGTTATTAGTGGCTATCTTATACGCAATCGTTTTGCAGAAGCAGTTGGCGAATTTCATTTTCATTTGCCAGCATGTTAATTTTTATCGTGCCAATTAGCATTAGAGAAAAATTGGCTATAAAAAGAACTCATCAAGAATGCAATCAAATTCAAAGATTTAATTCGGAAAGTATATTTCACATAGAGAACGAGAAATATATGCGGATAACTTAAATTTAAAACATGTGCTACTAATAAAATATAACAAATAAATTATTTATTGCAGTTAAACAATACTCTTTTTTGCTGTTTTGATCCCTTCCTACCTTCCATTTGTTGACAAGCAAACTTTGTAGTGATTAAATGGTGATGTATGATTGACACAAATATTAGGTGATTAATTAACTGCTTGCACCTATTTTGGCGATTCACATTTACTATGTATGACTGCAGATTTTTGTGTTGCTCAAAGACAAGCATAAATTTCCAATAACTTTTTTGTTTTTTTTGTTTTAATGTTTAGCAATAAGTATAATTGGAAAAAGGTTCGCTCAATAATCTTACATCTTGATAAATTTAAATATGAAAAGGATATAGTAACAACTAATGAAATGTGCTTGCAAAGTGCTTAATATTGTTATGTGTATATGAAAATATATGTACTATTTAGATCAATTTTGATGTAAGATAAGTTAAAGGGAGTTATAGGCGGAAACAGTGTCTGAGCTTCCAACCAAGTTTTACTGCACAAGTTAGCCTCGCGCTTTAATACTGAGTTAAAAGCTGGCACAGTTAATTTGTATTGATTGAAATTAATTTTGTATACAAAATAAAAATGTGCACCTTTACTCCACGAACCGAATACCACTTTTTTTAATTTGAATTTTCGTTTCAAGCGCCTTTATATGGCGAAGTCGTTCAGCTATTTGTTCACGAACCTCATTCCTGAAGCGCTTGCCTTCACCTAATTCTTCCATTTCGGCTAACCAGTTTGCGCGCTCATTAATTTGTTCTAAAACTATAAAAATATGTAAAATATTTGTCCAATTTTTATGTGTCAGAAATTTACGTTCATCAATTATATTTTCTTCTGTGGCGTGGGAGTCCGTTCTGATTCGTGGCTTACGTTTTGCTTTCACTGACGTTTCTGCAAGGCGCATACCTGACATGGCCTCTTGCAGTAGTTTCTTCTCTTTTTCTGTAGGCATCCTATTCGTTGGCCTCGGACGATAAGAGGGTAGCTTGTAGGCATCACTAGCTAAAATTTGTTCAAGGCTCTTTCGTTTAGCAAGATGAGCACGTTGCAGAATGTCAAGAGCACCAGCTTCTGGATCTTTTGTGTTTATAGGTGGAGGCTCAGGTTTTGGCAAAGGCTCCCCATTTCGTAAGTGATAGTTGATCTTTTTCCGCATCAGCATTGACATTTTGGACTCAGCCATAAGTGCTAAGACAAGATAATATATAAATATGATATGCACATGTATTGTACTTATATATGAACATTCTTTGGTTAGCAACCTTTTAATAAATCCGCAGTTTCTTTGCTGTATTCTATTTTGGGACTGTGAAACATTCCTCCTTGGGCAATACGTTCACTTGGCCACATAATAGCTTTATTGTCCGTACTTAAAATCTTTCCGTTATCATGCACAGGACCCCCTGTGATTTTGTCCACAAATCGAGTTTTTTCCATTTTAAATGTCAACGTATACACCAGTCTATTTAACAAATACAGATTTATAACAATCTACGAATATGTATAAAAATAAAAATTTTGCAAATTGACAATTTTTTGAAATCATACTTATGTTATATTTTCAGTAGCTCAAATAAGGAAACAGTACTTTACCATATCCACAATAAATTGTCGATAAATAAACCAAACTGTTTGGAGAGTGTTTTCAACTCCATGGTAACACTCATATAAATACTTGTTTTTTTTTTTTTGCTCCATTTCATCATAAACAGCGGTGATATTAGAGAAGGAAAGGAAAACACGGAATAATTATCCAAATAGACTTTATTTATGTCGATATTAGATATTAAATCTGTTTAAATTTGTTATTGTACTACACAAAGATACAAGATTCGTATGTCGTTAGTTATTTTAATTTTTCTTATTCATCTAACATACAGTTTCATAAATAAACAAATTATTAACAAATTAACTAACATGATATACCTGACTGATATTTTTTATTTTAGTTTTCTCAACACAAATTGTCAATAGTTCTTAATTAAATATAAGCTTTAGCATGTGTTATCGTCCTTTGCTCTGCATTTCTTTACTATTTGCGCTTGCCTTCGAATGTATGTATTTTTTAAATGTTTTATAAAAATTTATTACATGCACTCGATAAGAAAAAAAATGAAGGTATCGGCCGAACTAATCTGTCAGCTAGGGATAGACAAAATTTATTCTAACATAAAAATAATTATAAAATTTTACTACAGTGCGTGCTAAGTGGATCACAACTTCCATACAAGTTTTATCCAATACAAAAAACTCAAGTCAATTGGTTCTTACGCAGGGCGATTTCAGTTTCTATATAAATTTATCATGCGTTGCTTGACATAATGGCATAAACAAACGCGTGTATAGCCGCCAGACGAAACTGTATTTGTGTACACTCTTTGTTCGGCGATCTTCCTAATTCTGATGATTTTTCTAGTGTCACATACATTTAAAAGGCAAACATATGTATGTACGTATATACAATTACAAATATAAATACAATTACGATACAATATAACAATATAAACAAATAAAATTGCTAAATAAATTGATTTTACAAATGAAATTATAAACAGCAGCCCGGGCCTTAAGAGGGATTTGTCTCTATAAATATAAATTTGGCCTAACTTGCGCAGCATTCATTAGCGTGAGGTTTAGCTCACAATTCATTGGATCATAAGGCTTATAACAGTATATATAATTTCATATATGTATATAAGGACAACTCTTAAGTTACTTCATTATGTCGGTATGCTGGACAAGAAGTTTACAAATATTGCCGTAGGACTATATAATTTCAGCTTAACAATAGTTTTTTTTTTTTAATCTATTTGATATCTTACATACTACTGTCGTATAGCGAATATATGCACACATACCTAGTGTTAAAATCAAAGTTCAGCTTTGCACAGTGTTTATTAATAAGACAAAATATTCAAAGTGTATCGTGTCATCTAAAGTTGTCTAATATTTTAGTATTTAACTTTTTTTTTCTTTTTTTTAATTAAAATTAAATTCAGCAATTACATTCCGTACAAGAGACTTGCCTGAAGTTGATGAAACTCCTGTGTATTCAATTTGAATAAATGTCAACAATTGAGCGTCAATAGTGTTTATAAGCGTTTTAATCGTTTATATCTTAGTACCAGAAAGTAATTTTAGTCAGTCTCATTGTCGCGATGCATTTTTTCCTAATTAGGCTCTATTTTCGGTTAATTTGGTAAATTGTAATTGAAACATTAACATTATTTCGAACGAAAGCATGGTCAGCCATCATAATCACAAAATTCACCGTACTGTGTTTTCTGTCGCTTTCCAGAGGTTCCATGTGATTACTTAATTTCTCAATGCGCATTCTAGAATAATGTGAAATGTTGCTCGAACTTTGAAAAATTTTCCTATATCAATGAAATACATAAATAAAACAAATAATTACCGTCAATGTAGTTTAAAGAGTAACAAGCCAAAAGCAATATTTTCACATAACTACATAAAGTATATTAATTTTTACTTATATTGTCGATTTGCTAATATTAATCAAAATTATACGCTACCCCGTTTAGGTTAGTAAGAGCCGAATTGAAAGCTATAATCCAAATATCTACAACAAATATCAAGTTTCAACCGAAATACAACAAGTACCATATTAATAGATGCACAATTTCATCTACGATTGCATATATAATATTTTTAAATGAAGTACTCAACAAACTAGTATAAAATCTAACAAGTTCAGTTGATGGCTTGCTCGGTCATTTGCAAGCACAACGTCTCCAATTGATCTAAACTATTAATGTCGTTCATGGCTACAGTAGCGGAGCTAGACGATGGAGCTTTCATATGCACTTTATCCACTATTTGTAAATTCATGTTAGATAACGAAGGGATTGTTGTTGCGGGTATTAAGGGTGCATTTTGTTTACCGCCGTGCACCTCATTGAATGGCGTCGACATATTGCTACAATTTTTTACAGTTTTTACACCACAACTACAAGTATTACTACTATTTCTATTCACATCGCATAAACAATTTAACAAGTTGTTATTTCGACAGCTATTGCCAACTGCGGCTGCGGCTGCAGCAAGTAGCTGCAACTCTTGCTGTTGCTGTTGGCATAATAGGTTATTATTTAACATACTAGTGTTATTGTTTAATAAATTTGGCTGTTGAGGTTGTTGGGGACCAATCATACCGCTCACACCAATTTCATCACTACTAACCATAACCACTGCCGCCATTGTATTTTGTGGTTGCTGGGTCTGTTGCGATAAGCTCTGTGATTGCTGTGCTGGATCGGTCATCCCATTAACATTCGCTAGACTTGTCTTATATGTTGAAGTTAAATTGGCATTAATAGTATTCTGGTTGCCAATGGCTGCCGTGATACTAGTTCGACGCAAGTGACTATCGCTTGATGATGGCCCTGCGGGTACAATTCCTTGACCAGGTTTAAAGACCATTTTTTGGGGTTGTTGAGCTCCACCTGACACTAATATTAAATTGTTGAGAGATCTTCGATGTTGTTGTTGTTGTTGTTGCTGCGACTGCTGATGCTGATGTGGGGGCAAAGTTGGAAAGTGGCTATGCTGGGGCAAAATAGTATTTTGATCTGGTTGTTGTTGTGATAATTGTGAATGATGATTATGATGTGGTTGCTTGACCTGGTGTTGTTGGTTGTTCATGAAGTTTGGATATGACGAACTTTTATATTGATGCTGTGTGCTTCCATTATTTCCACTGTTACTGCTACCTATACTACCGTAATCAACCGGTTGTGTCTTGCTGCCATGGTGGTGATGTTGATGCTGATGATTTTGGGATATGCTACTACCAGAGAAGTTAAGCATATCATTTGAATTTTTTCTGTGGTTGATGCGGTCATTACTTCCATTCTTTATATCACATTTTCGAGATTTACCACTCCATCTGGTTGATTTATTAAAAAAAAACATAACATAAATAAAACGCGTGTGTTAAATGCAGAGTATTTAATGAATACTTACCTGGATTTATTCAAATTTCCGGAGCTTCCATTTTTGATGTGGTGTGCCTTGTGACCAATTGATATTTTATATTTTGATAGTTTGAATTTCAGTTCTTTTAGTTGATTTGAATGATTCACAAAAGCCTCACTGTGTATGGCACGATCTAGTACCCACATTAAAACGTTGATATTTTCTTCATCTTGAGGGGCGTTAGTTTCACGTTGCACCATCGAGCCAACTGTAAATATATTGTTTTGAAACTAGTTCACAATTTAATAAACAAAATTTATTACCTATATCCAAGACTTTCAAAAATTTCTGAGCAACATTGTCTTCATTTGAGACGCCATCACCAGTTTCGATTGGTTTCATTGGGGAAAGTACCATGCTTGCCAAGTCCTCCACTACAGTTTGTAGTTTTATTTGACCATTTACCAAATCCTCTTCCAATCTACTCAGGTGATTAGTGCGTTCTTTCAATTTTTCTATACATATTGCTAATTTGTGCGATGCACCTTTGGTTACTCCCAAGCCTTGCAAGTATTCTTCAGTTATACAGAGCATATCTTCATAAGTCATATTTTTGAATAGATCGATGTACTTATGTAGGCGCAAAGATTTCAGCCACAATCCAATATTTGACATGCCCAAATTTCGGCTTTGAAATTTTATATAACCTGGTTTAAAATCGTCCAGACGAGTATCGGAACCACTGTTAGCTAAGCCCCCACGCTGGTGTTCTATGGAAAGTGAGAAGCTCCGCGGTTTGTTTGCAAATTGCGCCAAGTTTTCATTTGAATTTGAGCAATTGTCGTTAACCGTAATTACGGAGGAATTCGAAGATGATGACGATGTGGATAACGTTTGTGTTGTGAGACTATTAGATCTGCGTGTCTTTAGCGCCGTCAACTTGCTATCTAAACTCCAGCGAGTCATATCCGTTTGCTCATAATTGCTCATATTACTTATTGGCATTGAAGTATAGGCCATTTGTGGCTGTAACGACTGAATAAATAAAATAGACTTTTATAGAAATTAAAGCATAGAAATTAAAAATAATGGACTACCTTTTGATTTGTTTCATTATTAATGGAAGATGAAGAATCGTTTATGCGTTGATCATCAACGTTTATTGATATATGCGGTTCAAAGTCGATAATTTCTGTGCCATTTTTCGAAAACGATGTATCGTGTTCGTCGTTGTTGGAATTAGTATAGCTATTATTCTCGCAAACATTGTTCTCATTATGACCATTGCTACCCAATATATTTATAATTGGGTTGTTACTGTTATTAAAGAGGCCAGATATTACTGGGTTTGTATTTGTGGTGGCTGCTGCTGCTGCAGCTACACCATTCACTAAAGACGACTCCTCCGCATGTGAATCAACACCTATTGTCGCAATGTTCAAAGACAAACCCAATTTATTTTGACTAGATCCTAATTCGTTTAGATTAATACCATTGAAATTATCACAGAGTTGATCAGTAATGCTACTGTTGCGTCGATTTGTACAACTATTGCCGCTACTACTCGAACTTATTTCACTCAAATTATTAATACCACTGTTAGCAAATCCACTGTCATTCCGCATGAAGTTGGTCCAGTCAGGTAGAGAATTTGGTTGTGAAATAGGGTTTTGTTGAACATTATTATGACTCTTGCTTGGTGGAGCAATTGTTTGCCAATCAGCATTTCGACTCTTTGCGAATGGTGATATTCCATGTCCTGGCGCAAAACTCCCAGAAGATGACATGGAATTATTGGAAATGGATGACGAAGTAAGGGACGAAACCGATGAGATGGACGCATCCGAACTGACACCCAAACTTTGGTTTATGCTACTATTGTTTCGTTTTTTCGGTTCTACCAATTTATCAGTAGTCATAAGATGATCCTCCAAGTGTCGCAACCAAACATTTAATGACCTGATGAAGATTAATTATACAAAATAAATAGCAACATTTACATTGGATCTGTTAGATATTAATTAAATATTATATGTAAAAAAAACTTACCTTCGATCTTCGTTGCTTATAGCAGGATGAATAAGCATGTACGAAAATATTTGCTGAACCAATTCTGTGGGCACACGCTGATTCATGGTGTCTCGCACTGTCGATGGGATTAGAGCCAAATAAACTAATTTGGCGTCATTATTTCCAGGTTTTAAGAGGGGTAGCATGTTTAAAATCTCAATCAATATCTCTTTCTTTTTTTCGTACAATTTACGTTCATCGCAATTTGTAATTTGAAAATCAGAACCAAAACAGGGAATGGTGTCTTTGTCTAATGTACCCGCAGTTAGAGCATCCACTGCGTCGTTCAAATGCAACGTCTTGTAGGCGTTTAATAGTTTTTTCAAATACGAAGGATTGTTCGCATTCATGTCGATGAGTACGCTACTCAGATTAGTTTCTGAGCTAAAACTTTGTGTTAGAGCATGATCAATAGCGTATTGTAAGAACTTTAAATTAGGATATCTCAGACGCTTCAGCAGAGCATACATAACTACGGTTCGTTCGCAATTATTCCAACTTTCAAAAAAGCTCGTTACTGTTGTAACCTGTTCACCAAATGTTATTGGACTATTTCTGCTATAATCATTCCGTTTATGAATGTCGTCATTTGTAGCAAACAAATTATGGCCATTGCCACTTTTTTCGGTAGTAATATATTTCATGATGACTATTTATAATTCTATATATATATATATATGTATTTATTTTCTTGATATATTCTATTTAAAATCCGCTGCAAATTTCTAAATGAAGAAATTGTAAAAAATTAAAATTAATAAAATAGTATTTGTATGTATAATATATATGTACATAAGTTTTATTGGGTGTTTAATAGAATTTGAGTGTAAAAGTAGAAAACATTTTTGTTTGTAGAGTAAATTTTGTTATTAAATATAATTTACTATAATAATATCGGTTAAGTGCCATAACCAAAGGTGAAGATTTTTTTTGCATATTATCTATAAATTAAATTTTGATTATCCCAGAGACGCTGAAAATATCGATTCAAGTTTAATGCAACGTAACTTGAATATAATTTCAACTTTTTGTCAAAGTTTTCACAGTGGTACATAAGAGGGGAAGTTTTTAGTAATTTTTTTGAAAGAAGCACAATATTGTGTGAAAAAGCGTGAGATGCAGTAAGACACAGGCCTGTAAGATGGATGGCGGGTTCGTACTTAACGGGATTGACTGTAGCTCTTTTATTCCTTAACTTAAATTAAACAAAGGGTATCGGCATGAGTAAGAAATTTAATCTCAATTTTCATGCCGATTAAAATTAAAAAGGAAGTCTAAGAATTGTATAATTTATGCACATTGCACGTCGTGTTTTCTATTTACAAATAGAAATAAATTACATCAATTCAAATAAACTAGAGTTCAAAGAAATTTAAAACTGTAAAAGTCCTGTCCTGCTTTTACAATTTTCAACTTATTTGAAACTTGAAAACCCTTTTTAGCATTGCATATTTATTAGGATTTTATAACATGTTATATTTTTTATTTATGATGTAATTAAATATTTATATAAAACTGTAACCGGAATATAAAGATTAGAAATTATTTTCAAAATATGTATATACTTACACAAACTATTGGGAATAATATAGTGAGCTAAAATTTTAGGATAATTAATTTCGCTTGGAAATTAAAGTCATTTGTCATTTAAAGTACTTTCAAAAATGATGACAATTTTCTTTTATGTCGCTAGTCACGACAGTCTGATTTTGCCCGCAAATTATGCTGTTTACACGACTATTTGGCAAATTTTATTAACACATATACTAACAATATTTGCATTTTCTATCGTTTGATTATCACTTAACATACGGAATATTGCGAACAATCTACATTTAATACAATATCAACAGTCCTCATTTAATTTTAAAATTATACAAAATTTTGCGTCTTCTGATTTTATTTTCTCAACTTTGGAATGATATTGCGCAACTATAAGTAAGGCCTCTTAGAAATCGACTTAAGTGTACGGTACTTTTGAATCAACGAGTTACCAAAAATATTCTAAAATGGATTCTTTAGCATGCAGGTACTTAAACCTAATTTACATGATTCTCATAAGACGTTGACTTCAGCGTCGAAACTCGCTGTCCAGCACACTACTTTTGCGGGTAGTCAGTTGCCGTTAACTTTCATCTGGAGAGAAATTACAGTGTTTCCGAGGGGAATAGTATCATGCGATAAAAAAAAAAAACAAAAACAGTACAAAGGAGAGCTGCGCGCGCAGTCATCTTCACTTCAATCTATACTAAATGCTTATGTTGTTGGGGTTAATGCATAATTGGCAAAGTCTATTTACTTTATCATTTCACTCACCACTGTCGTTGTTGTTTGCCTTAGGAATTTGCCATCCGTTTTCCCATCTCAAAAGTTTTTTCAAGTTTCCTTATGGTTTAATTATGAATATATCTTTCTTTACGTTATGACTTAATACTTCTTTGTTAACGTAAAATTTCAGTACAAAACGCACTCGGAGAAAACCTTGAATTTCATCGTGTTTTCTTTGCAATGTATTCCGTTTAATCCGCCCTGTCGTCAAATAGGCAGCATGTCTTTTTCTTTACAAAATAAACGTTTAATCAATCAGTACCGCTAGAAACAAATGTCTAGATAATTCGTTTAACACTTGATTTATCCCAATTTTGTACTTATTCTTTAAAAATCCTCAACATATTTATACATTGCAATTATAGCTTAACTAATGAAATTTTTCTTTCACACTCATAGAAAGTTCAACAAAAAGACATCTACTAATTTGACATTAGGTCGCGTACTTGCGCAGAGTTGCATATTTATAGTGTTGATAAAGAGAACGTAAATTTGATATGAAATACGTTCTCTGTACAGACCGTCACTAGAGAATGAAAAAGATATAATAAAATATATATATTATTATTAATATGATTTAATTATAAATATCCCTAAATCGCGAAACTTCAATATATTCAAATCACTGGATTGAAATAAATCCGTACACACGTTGCAATATATTAACCAATTGAATAAGAAAGCCATGAACGATCGCACGTAAATTTTTTGATATCTTTTATAAGCAATTTGATACTTAATGCATTAAAACTAATTATTTGCTAATTGAATAGAAGAATTTTACTTATGAGTAAATATTGTGTATAACGTTTAAATATAACTGAATCAAATGATTTTAGAAAGTGTGAATACTTTTAGTGTTTTTGATGTGACGTGAACATCGACTTACAGTGCTGCCAAACTTTTATTTTACTTGACTGTCAAGTATGGTAAATTTTCCATAAATTTACTTATACTTTAATTCACGATAAAACAGAATACATTCTAATCAAAACAATATGTACAACTAAAAAACTTAAAAAATACAACATGTGAAATGGTTTAAACGATGTTAAAGGGATTTGTAAAGAGTTCAGAAGAGTCAGTTGTGATATATCAAAGTGTAATTCATTATAAATATAAAAGAGAAAATGTTTGTTACGTCTGATTCGGAAAAAAAGTGTTTCTTGGAGCATACTAAAGCTGCTAGAGAGGAGCGAGCCTACGAAAAACGTCGGGAAGAGGCAGCTGTGAGAATACAAGCGCAATGGAAAGGATACGTAGCACGTAAACAGTATTACAATAAGATAATGTAAATATGTGCGCGATATTATAACTTTGATATCTATTAATAAATACAATAATTTTCGTCAATTTAGCTATGACTTTGACAATATATTCATGAAGGAAAATACTGATTTGGACGTAGATCTTTTACCAGCGAATACTGTGTATCCGGTTGTTCGGCGCTTCCTCACATATTTTGAATGTAAAAATGGATCACCCACTGAAGTGAAACCGTTACGGGAAAAGTTTGAATGTTTATGCCGATATTTAAACAAAGCCATGGAATCGGAAACACCAAAATTGTCGTACGCTGCTCTTTGTCTGCACAAAGATAAGAGGTGCGTAATAAATTAATAAATTCCAAATATATAATTAATTATATTGATTACTGCATTTTAGCTTACCTTGGTTGGCACATATCAAATCATTATTGAGTTTATGCTGTTTAATGCTGGGCGATATTAAACCAGGTATATATTATAAACAAAGTTTTAAATTGAAATGTAACTAACGAAATTTGTAGAGAATCATACCGACAGCATTTCTTTGGCTTTGTATCTGCATACTTTAATTGTTTTCACTTCACCAAAGTCATGGGGTATTCTGCGCAATAAACAATTCGAAAAAATGCAACCAGCATTTCAGAAAATATGCTGCAACATTCAGGGAAAATTAGTACAAAATAATTTTTTCAAAACTATGCGCGTAAGTTAGAAGAATATTGAACATATACTTTCTTGAGATTTTATTTTAATTATTAATGAAGTTATGTTTTAACAGACAATCCTATTGAAAGGCACAGCACGGGAGGATCTTTCCCTTAAGCCCGTTTCGCTTAAAGCTATCATGACGCTTTCTACACGACCGCTTATTGATGGGAATTTTAGTCGTAATTTGATGACGTATTTTTTCGCGGAAATTTTATCCGTACCAGCACTGGTGTTTCATTTGAATATTGTTACACCACAGTGTTTGGAAAATCTCACTAACATGCATGTCCTGAAGCGATTTGTTCAATCAGCAGAAGATTCTAATTGGTTTTCAGAATTTACAAACAATATGCCTGTAAGTTAACATCAATACAAAATTTCTCGCACTTTGTATTTGAATTTTGTTGTCTTAAGGGGACCAAATTACTTGCATTGTTGGGGAATGTTGTGAATCTTTTTACAATCGAAAACTTTGTAGAAGCAAAAGAGCTGGCATATCCTCTATTCACGGTATTTATTTGAAGTTTTAATGTTAATATTACAATATATCTTACTGAAATTTCTGTATAGAATGCAACCACTGTACTGCTCGAAAATATTCCTAACACAGTATCAAGTAAAGGAGTATTCACGCAATGGCATGAACTACTTGGTTGGCATACACCCTCCTTAGATTCAGCACAGAACCAAAATGTGGCGCTGATTAAAAAACAATTTCATTTGTTATGGGGTCATCGCTGTATCAAAGTTTTATTGGCTGATTTGCTTAGGGATATTAATGCTACTTATGAACGCATAGAATTCCAGCCGCCGGCACAAGCATCCACAAGCAACATACTTCGTCGGGCGCTTGATCGCGGATCAGCTCGCGGCACTTTTATCAGAGGCAATAGAACGTGGCGCAGACTCGATTGTGCCGAAGTGGAGCAAGTGTCTCGGGTATGTGCTATGTTTTATGCGGCATTAAACACGCTTTCACAACTTCGCCTTGATATTTTAACAGGTATAAAAAAATATAAATAAAAATTATTTTTGATGTATTACATATATATATTTAAAATTTGTAGGTATTTGTTACAATGATAATGTTTTGTACGACCTTTGGTTACTTCTCACCTCGCTGGGGCCGAACTGTGGTATGAAAGAGTTTATGGAGTTATTAAAGCAAGACAACGTTTTACAAAAACCCCAAGTCACAATGCTCATGCTCTTCTGTGATAGTATGACCCATTATGTTACGTATGTAAAACATGAATTGAACATACAAAAATACAAATATAAACAATTTTTTTTTTAGTATTTTAGATGAGTATGAAATGTATACAGAACAAAAACCGTTTCTCCTCAATGATTACGTCATGCTTACTTATTTTCTCAACAATATACTGTACAAACTTATCAACGAGAATTTACTTGGCAAGTATAATAATAAAATTATTTTGAATTTCAATTAAATTTGCTAATTAACGAATTGAAATCTTAAATAGGGACGAAAAATGTCACCCAATGTCCGGTATTTGTGTCGCTGCACACGTTGCTGTTATGTCTATACCGACGCGATTGTCGTCGCGCATTTGCGCCAATTAATCACTGGCTGATTCCCGAAGTAAAACCCTCGGCGTTTATTAGTGATTTGGAGAAAGCCAAAAGGCACGCTGTGATTCTGTTACAGAAAATGCCTCATATCATACCCCATGAAGATCGTGTCAAATTGTTTCGCAAGTTCGTGCAAAACGAAAAGGCTGTCATGGGTTTAACGGAGAGTGCGTGTGCATCACCACGATCTGCTTTAATCGTCGTGCATCGTGACCGAATTGTGGAGGACGGTTATCGACAGTTAGCTGCACTTAGGCCTCACGCACTAAAAGTGAGTAAATATGAAATGCGTGAATTTATATTCAATTTAGAAATAAATATCCAAACATCGTTTAGGGCGTGATTCGTGTGCGTTTTATTAATCAACAAGGTTTGCACGAGGCTGGCATTGATCAGGATGGCGTTTTCAAAGAGTTTTTAGAGGAAACTATTAAGAAAGTATTTGATCCATCGCTGAATTTATTTAAAACAACCACGGATCAACGCCTATATCCTTCGCCTATATCATATGTGCAGGACAATCATTTACAATTGTTCGAATTTGTGGGTCGAATGCTGGGAAAAGCAGTATATGAAGGTATAGTGGTGGATGTACCATTCGCTTCCTTCTTTCTCTCGCAGCTCTTAGGACAAACACACCAGGCATTGTACTCTTGCATGGATGAGCTGCCCTCATTAGACAACGAGCTCTATCGCAGTCTTACATTCATTAAGCATTACAAACAAGATGTGGCTGACTTGAATTTGACATTTTCGGTAGATCAAGATGTAATGGGAAAGATTGTTACACATGAATTGCATCCAGGTGGTAAAGCTCGTGCCGTTACGGACAGCAATAAGTTGGTATATATACATTATATGGCCTATTTTCATATGAACACGCAAATACGGGAACAAACACAGGCTTTTAATCGTGGGTTTCGTAGTATCGTCAATCCGGAATGGTTATCCCTATTTTCACCACCAGAATTACAGCGCCTCATATCTGGCGATACTGTGCCGCTAGATTTGCGAGATCTACGTAAGCATACGCAGTATTATGGTGGCTTTCACGATTCGCACCGTGTCGTTGGTTGGTTATGGGATATCTTGGCCAAAGATTTTACAGAAGAAGAGCGCAAACTATTTCTTAAGGTGCGATATTTTTCTTTTTTGTATAATAAATGCAATTCATTGATTATTCATCTTTTTTTTTATAGTTCGTAACTAGTTGTTCCAAACCACCTTTACTTGGATTTGCGAATCTGGAACCACCATTTTCTATTCGTTGTGTGGAAGTTAGCGATGACGAAGATACTGGCGACACAATTGGTAGTGTTATACGTGGGTTCTTCACCATACGCAAGAAGGACCCACTCAATCGCTTGCCGACATCATCGACCTGCTTCAATTTATTGAAGTTGCCAAACTACCAAAAGAAGTCCACGTTGCGCGACAAATTACGTTACGCTGTTAGCAGCAATACCGGATTTGAGTTGTCCTAAATTTATTACCTAAATTTAACGTCTAAATTAAATATGCAACTAAACTGTATCTCCATAAATGTTTACACCTATATAAATTGCATATAAGTAGGCAATGATTTTGAAAGTGCGATATTAGGGAAAATGTTAACGCTTGGATTTGCTGCGTTAATAAGATAACTTTCAAGTGAAATTTTTATTATATTCACCTTATGTGTTTATATGTACTTGTATATAGGTATATAGTATCTGCTAAACTTCATACGGTCAACCTTTAAGTTTTATCTTTTAATAATTTCCTGCTGAAACAACTCTTAGTGCGTTATGGAACTGAGTACGACATGGTATCAAATCCAAATGTCTAAGGATGTCCGCAGAGTAGGCGCTTAAAGCCGAGCCGAGAGCATTGTCTCTTTAACGCAAAACGCGAATTTACATTCGATTAGACTTTTAGCGGGCACCCTAAGGAAGTCCTGAATTTTTACACACACATCTCGCTGGAGGTGGATGTTCAACAGTTTCACTTTCGAAACATATATCCGGTATGCAGGCTTTTATTTTCACAGTTGATCAGTTGTTGTAATGAGTTTGAAAATTTCAGGTAACTGTGATAAAAAATTTACATAATATTCATTTTCTCTACACATATGTATTGTATATTATTAATATAATGAAATTTATGTATAAATAGGTATGTGTATTTATTTAAAATGGCAAAATATTAATAAAACCATAAAAAGTAAAAAAAAAAATTTAGAAATTTTAGTTGTTTTTCCAAATAAACCGCGCTGTCGAAAGTGCCATATTTTTTGTAATCAAAATGAGGATAATTTAATTTTCATAACATTTACGACTGACGAATTCAAATCACTTATCACTTACATATGATTATCTGCCCGTAGTGAGGATTTCAACGTTATTTGCAATTGTACTGTATGTAAAAGGAATCGGTACGTGTTTTTCATAGGCTCGGCAACCCTGGTGATATTTGATGTAACCTCACTTCATTTTTGATTGGCTATTTGAAATTGTAAGTACCTTTATCTCTTTCCTTCATTACTGTCCGCCATTGTTTTGGAGGTTGTTCTTCACCTTAAAAAACAATTCATTGACAATTGCAACTTATCGCTCTAGCTTGGAGGTGGAATAAACGCTTTTTCAAATATATAAATATGTAATCATGAATGTGCATATGTATATGAACATGAAACTAACAACCTCATTATCAATATGTTTTCCGGAGTCATTGATGTACCCTCATTCTGCGAAAAAAAAAACTAGTTTACAGCTAAATTTGTCCGTATAAATTTGAAACGGTTAGAAAAATCGAAGATGGAAGCCAATTTCGTATAAAGTGATGTATCATTGAGATGTGAAATACTTAAAAAAATAATTTAATTTATTTAGATTTTTCTGGAACCCACTGAAACATACACATTTGTCGATTATGCCATAATTAAACTATATTTTTATCAATATTTCGAACTAGCGGTTTTGGTTGGTACGCTTCTCATGAAAACATATCAGTTAAATATAATTACTATATTAAGCTATGAGTCGTAACCAGAACCACTTTCGAAACAATGGTACTGAGTTTTCAGCATGCCAAATATCAATAATGTATTAAATCTGGTTGGCTCTTCACTAGCAATGTCTATTGAAACACTGTTGGAAAAAATAATAGAAACAAGATTTTTAACGTTTTTCTCTATTAGTTCCATAAAAAGGAGTTTAGGTAACTTGCTTTCAAGTAAGTTTGGTTGGAAAATTATTTATTTTATGAAAATACGTTATTCGTTAACTCGATTTTTGACTAGGTTAATATACTGGGTTATGCTACAATAAACCGAGGATGAAATGACCTTAAAATGGGAGTTCATGCAGTATAATGACCCCAAACATTCCTCAAAACTTGTTAAGGAATGGTTTCAGCAAAACAAAAAAAAAAAAAAATATGTAATGGAGGCCCCAATCATATGAACTAAATCCGATAGAACACTTGTGGGCGATATTAATTTGGAGGCATTAAGCCAAAGAATAAAACTGAGCTCGGAGGAAAAGTAAAATCCGAGTGGTATGCGATTGAGCCTTCAACTTGTGCTCATCTGGTTAAATCAATGCTTCATAGGAGCTTTGCAGTACAAAAAAAAATATTAAATATTAATTAAATATATATTTTAATAAATTAATTTAAAAAATCCGCTATTACTTAGTTTTAAGCGTTCAGTATCTATTATTTTTTCCAACACTGTATGTAAAAAATGTACATAAGTAGATGTAAACATTAACATTTATCTCCCTTTATACGGAAGTGGCGTGCAAAACAAGTTTGTACGCTTCCATATATATATATACATATTTATGTATACGCGCTTAGGTAAATATATCCCCATATACATACATATATTGTATGTATATATACATATATACAGGTACATGTCTCGTACTGCATACGTGCATATGTTAGGTGAGTATAAATAGTGTTTGAATGCACGCTTATCAGCAGATCAGAGAATGCCGCATCTTAAGTGATGGCGCCAAAGTCAGTAGCGAGACTCAATTGTAGTGTCATTGTCGGTCGGTGTTTCTGTCCATTGGATGTTGTTCGATGCTTTTTGGTGACTCTTCATTCGCATATCAGCGTTGCCATAACTATTACGATATTTGAAAAAAAAAAAGAAAAAACAAATCGTTGTACATTTGTATGTATATACATAAGTAGTAGTAATCGACGGTTTGATGCATTTGTATAAATATGGATTGGTAGATGTAAATTCATAGTAGCACTGTAACAAAGAATCTGAATGTGATTCTATATATTCACTTATGTACCTATAATAAGACGATATTTCTTTGTGCTCAATTTTAACTTTTTAGCAATAAATGCACACACATATGCATGTAGGTACATACATAGATCTTTGTACAATTAAACTGTTCAAATTTTGAAAGTTGAGCAGTTGGATAAGTTGTTCAACTCTGCAAGTTTTCGCAAGAGGTTTTCAAAATCCAAGACGTTAACCACCATGAGATAATTTGAAATATAGGCTGATCCACTTCAAAGTTTCCTGCTTTTTTGAAAGAAAAAGCAAAGAAACCTAAAATTTAATTAGGAATGTTTGTCATCATTGGAAAGAACATTTCTTGGCATATATTTTTTGATAATTATCTCTTTCAAATGTTGACCTCGGCTACGTCTTAGATGGTCCATCCGTTGAGTCCAATTTTCGATGATTCGTTCGAGCATTTCGACTGGTAATAGGCGAATGACATGTGTAATGTTTTGCTCCAAGGCCTGAATCGAAGCGGGAGGATCCGCATAGACTTTAGTCTTACATATCCCCACATGAAAAAGTCTAAGACTAATATCATACGATCTTGGTGGCTAATCGACCGGCCCAAAATATGAAATGAACTGCTCACGTATGTGTTCTCTCAATAAATCAATTAATTAATGCAAGACGCAGAAAGGGCGCCGAAATCACGAGCTTCAACTTCAGGCATAAAATAGATTATTATCATTAGCGCGATAACAGTCACCATAGACGGTTACGTTCTCTCCGGCATAATTTTCGAAGAAATATGGACCATAAACCACACCAAACCGTTTTCTGGAAGAAATGGCAGCTCTTGAATCTTTTCACGTTGCTCTTCGTTCCAAATGCGGCAAAATTTGCTTGTTTACATACCCATTGTGTCAAAAATTGGCCTCATCGCTGAACAAAATTTGGCCTGAAAACGTCGGATCTTCTTGGAACTTTTGTCTTCTTCACATTCTTTAAAGAACGTGAATATTCGTAAAAAATTTAAACGATTTGTAAACTTTGTTCAAATTCAATGCTCCAAAATTCTACGAAAAAATGCGGAAGGTTGCAAGACCGGAGCATACTCTTGTAGAAGCCCCAAAGGTGATCTAGTCACCGATGCTTAGAGCATACTTAAATTATGGAGGGAACACTTCTCCAGCCTGCTGAATGGCAGTGAACGCACAACAACAGGAGAAGGCGAACCCGATCGACGACGATGGAGCAGACGTTCCATTACCCGACCATGAAGAAGTTCGAATAGCAATTGCCCGCCTGAAGAACAACAAAGGGACGGATTGCCGGCCGACCTATTTAAACACGGCGGCGAAGAACTGATAAGGAGCATGCATCAGCTTCTTTGTCAAATATGGTCGGACGAAAGCATGCCCAACGATTGGAATTTAAGTGTGCTATGCCCAATCCATAAAAAAGGAGACCCCACAATCTGCGCTAACTACCGTGGGATTAGCCTCCTCAACATCGCATATAAGGTTCTATCGAGCGTATTGTGTGAAAGATTATAGCCCGCTGTCAACAAACTGATTGAACCTTATCAGTGTGGCTTTAGACCTGGCAAATCAACAACCGACCAGATATGCACCATGCGCCAAATCGTGGAAAAGACTCGTGAAAGCAGAATCGTCACACACCACCTCTTTGTCGATTTCAAAGCTGGTTTCGACAGCACGAAAAGAAGCTGCCTTTATGCCGCGATGTCTGAATTTAGTGTCCCCGCAAAACTAATACGGCTGTGTAAACTGACGTTGAGCAACACTCAAAGCTTCGTCAGGATCGGGAGGACCTCTCCGAGCCGTTCGATACCAAACGAGGTTTCAGACAAGGCGACTCCCTATGTGCGACTTTTCAACTACTCTGGAGAAAATAGTTCGAGCTGCAGAACTCAATCGAGAGGTACCATCTTTTATAAGAGTGTACAACTGCTGGCGTATGCCGATGATTGATATTGTCCCAAACCCTATACTGGACAAGGAAGCAAAACAATGGGTCTGTCAGTGAACGAGGAGCAAGACAAAATATCTCCTGTCATCAAAACAAACAGTCGTCGCACTCTCGACTTGGCACTCACATCACTGTTGACAGTCATAACTTTGAAGTTGTAGATAATTTCATCTATCTTCGAACCAGCGTAAACACCAGCAGGATAACTTTTGCCAACAGGCGCTACTTCGGACTGAGTAGGCAATTGAGAAGCAAAGTCCTCTCTCGACAAACAAAAAACAAACTCTATAAGTCACTCATAATTCCCGTCTTGCTATATGGTGCAGAGGCTTGGACGATGTCAACAACGGATGAGTCGACGTTGCGAGTTTTCGAGAGAAAAATTCTGCGAAAGATTTATGGTCCTTTGCGCGTTGGCCACGGCGAATATCGCATTCGATGGAACGATGAGTTGTACGAAATATACGACGACATTGACATAGTTCAGCGAATTAAAAGACAGAGGCTACGCTGGCTAGGTCATGTTGTCCGGATGAACGAAAACACTCCAGCTCTGAAAGTATTCGACGCAGTACTCCCCGGGGGAAGCAGAGGAAGAGGAAGACCTCCACTCCGTAGGAAGGACCAAGTGGAGAAGGACCTGGCTTCTGTTGGAATATTCAATTGGCGCCACGTAGAGAGAAGAAGAGACGACTGGCGCGCGGTTGTTAACTCGTCTTTAACGCGTAAGCGGTGTCTACGCCAATTAAGAAGAAGAAACTTTGTTCAAGCGTTAGTCATTCAATGTTGAAATGACAAACAATACTGAACATCGACTCACCCGTGATCTGTACCTTCACTTGGATCACCCGTTACATACTATGTACACACGTATATCCATTCGTCTTTCTACTAACATTCGCATTGCCTCACAAGTGTTTGGCTATCGCACCGGTTTGCCGTCCAGCCAATTCAAACCATTACAAGCAAAGCGATCAGCACAAAAAAAGTCGCGTGGTTGCTTTATGCAGCTCTCGAAAGACTTATTGTTGAATCTACAATTTAGGCAACCGCAACGGACATTGCTAAAACCTAATTGTCTAGAATAAAATAAAATGTATTTAAGTATGTCTGTCTACAATATTACGATGGTAAATAAATGTATTGTACTAACTGTAGTGGATATTGTAATTCTGAGAGGCATTAGCTTAGAAACTGAAGTGGATACTTTGTGACAAAGCCTTGTGGCGAATGGAATGTTGTATTTAAGAGGAGGCTATGCAAATCCGTAATTTATTCTAATAGCAAAACAATTGCGAAGGTAATTACTGAAAGTGTAATTTTTGGTCCTTCGAGAAGACAATGAAGACACTTAGAGGATCACGAATAACACCGACTCGGCTAACCGCAAACTCACAATAGGCGCATCTCTTTTCATTGGTAAGAGGCACGCACAATGTAACCACTTGTGGGTCTTTCTCTGCTTACAAAAGATCTTTAGAAGTAATTGTAAAGTAAAGCTATGCTTAGAGAAACCACTCGACCATACAATGCTGGTCATTCAAACTCATTGGGATTGGATAAGGAAATGCGGCGCATTGTATTTACATTCATATATATGTAGATAGTTAGAAGAAGAAGTTTCTTTGAATTCTAACAAATTTATATTAAAATAATTTCAGATTCTCTATATCTACAATTCAAACCTCTTCTTACCTCTTCTTTTTTTTAGTAACAGCGTGTAAGCGAGTTTTGACAATCTCAATTTTTGAACTATTGTCAGTCTTAGTTTTTGGCTGTAAAAATCCGAGGAATTTACTGGCAAACGCCTTCAACTCGTAAATATTTGTATTCTGATGAGTAGATTTCTCCTTAGACCCTATGGAGCCGATCCGTTCCTTCATATTTTCATTGCCTTGTATGTTGGTTAGGTTATCAGGAGTGAACATAATGCAAGCGGGTCATTTATTTATGCCATCGGTGTCGGTCTTTCCCAGTTTTAAACCTTCATTGAGCGCCGTGGATGCTTCAATATCAAGTTGTAGCCTCGCTCAAAATAATTTTGTTGTCTCTGTGCAATAGAGTTCTAGACTCTCAATAAGCTCTGTAGATGCTTCCAGGAGAAATAGTTGTATCGTTCAACATCATTATGTTTCCTCTGTGCAGTTGCAGTAAGAATGCAGTGAGATTTTTTTTCTGTTTTCTACATAAAGCTAGTTCCTTTTTCAGGAGATTTTTTCTCCTGAAGGCGCTTCACGCATTGCTCATGACACCTCAACAGGGTTCGTCTTGTTGTTGTTGTAGATGCAGAACACATTCTTCAAATATGCCGTTAGAAGGTTTCGTGATGTGCGCTTCTAAACTTTTTTGTGTACTTAGTAGTACTTAGAAGCGGTACCTGCCTATTGAATTGGTCTGCTATTATTTCTATATTTAAATTTCTACATATTAAGGCATTGTGGTTCAGTATTGCCTGACATATGTATAATTAAGCACTTGAGCAATGCACCACAACGTTCTCGCCGACAGGGTCAATCTATCTCATTCCGTTGCTTGATTCTCCGATATTTCAAATGTTTAGTATGCTCCCATTCTCTTTCCAAAAATATATTCACTTTTACCTCCTTACGGAAGTTTCTCCCCTTTCTGTAGTTATCAACTCGACTTCTTCTTTATGCACATCTCTAATTTCAGGAGCAATTAATGTTAATATGTTACACTATCTATAGAAAAATAACATAAAGAAATACATAAACAATCAAAGAACAGCAGCAGCAACAGCAGCATTCGCCAGCTGACAACAGGAATAACATATGCGGCAAATGCCACACCAACGCCGCGTTACGTTTGACATCTTCAACTGTCAAATGTATGCGGTAAATTGTCGACGGTTTCGGCAAATACACGAGTTTTAAGAACAACAACAAGCGCCAAGAAATCTTCTGCCGCCTTGCTATCAGGCTACGTGGTGGCATCGGCGTTTATGCAATTGGATATGACCTGTCAAGGCGCCCAGTAATGGCCAATTTCATGCATTATAAAATTTCATGTTTGTTTTTCTTTCTTGTTCACGGTGCCGTTTCGTTTAGTGTTTGTTTGTGTTGGTCCTCCTACAACTCATTTTACGTCGCCAACGTTGTGGTTTGTTCAGGCGTCGCAGATTTCAGCCGTCTGTATTAGTCGCAGACTTTTCCAAATACTTACACACATACATACATATATACACGTGTACTTACTGATTTAGCGTAGATACAATATGTGCATATGTATGCAGTTATTTATTTATTTTTTATTGTTTCCTATGCAACAAACGAGAGGCGGTTCTGCTTGTCATCGTAAAGTTGGTTTGAGGCTTCGGCGGCTTCCTGCCTCCGTCTGGACCGGCGCACACCAAACAGCTAATTTACTTTTCACCAACAATTTTCTTTTGATATTTGTATGAATGCGCATGCTGTTCTGTCTATGTACTACATACATACATACATATGTACCATTTATATAGTCTTGTGTGCTTGCACTTACATGCTCGATCGTTTATACATATCTATAGCATTTATTATTTCTCTCTTGGTGGCTCCTGATTGAAATTATGTATATTTTTTTGTGGTTTAATAGATTATTGCCTATTTTACCCTTAGAGATCGCTTAAAGCAGTCGTCAGAAGCCTGATAGAAATCATTGCATGCCGCGATGGAAGGCACTATTAGGGGTTGCAGCCGCACTTCATGTTAAAATATTTAGTACAAACAGGTGTACATAGAACCTAACTAATTAGGAGAACCCTTAATGACGCTAATGATGATGTTGTACTTGTTGACATGGCGGGTTGCCTCTACTTATTCATAAATTAATATGAGATTTCATGTATTAAAAGTGATGTGTTCATTTTTAAAGTTAGACGCACACATACATAAATAGGTTTCAAAAGAAGTGGGTATAAAGTCTATTCGTATGTTGGGAGGTTTTTATTATCGAATCTCAGTCAGAATTAATATTTTTTTATTTAATTGTATATTTAGCTACATCTATATAAAAGTTTTGAGTAGCCTTCAGATAATAGATGAGATCTGAACTTTATTACGAAAGTTCACGTTCTGTGAAGAATGTGCGCTCAACTTATGGTCAACATAATCTATAGTAATCATACTATTCGCAACACCATCATCCATCTTGAGATTCAGCATTTATTATTCCAGCACCCAGTGAAGAAAATATAGCAACCGTAGCTGAAATTGCACACGAAGACCGAGGAGAGTCGATTCGGCGCCGTTCGCAGCAACTCGGATAACGTCTGAAACGACTTGGTGCATTTTATGAGGAGATCTTAAATTGAAAGCATACAGAATACAGCTTGAGCAAGAATTGGAGACGCTTAGAGTTCCCTCTATGGACTCTCGAAAAGTTTCAAGAAAATCCGACGTTTTCTAGCCAAATTGTATTCAGCGTTGAGGCCCATTTATAACTCAATGGAATATAAACAAGCAAAATTGTCGCATTTGGGACAAAGCGCAACCTAAAGAAATTCAATAGTTGCCATTTCTTCCAGAAAACGATTTGGTGTGGTTTGTGAGCCAGTGGAATCATCGGTCTATATTTCTTCAAAAATGAAGCCGGTGTGAACGTAACCGTCAATGGCGACCGTCATTGCGCCATGATAACCGATATTTGATCCTGAAATTGAAGATCGTAATCACGTCGACATTTGGTTTACACAAGACCGCGTTACTTCCCACACATCACATAAATCAATGGATTTATTGAGATAACACTTTGTTGAGCGGGTAATTTCACGTTTTAGGCCCGTCGATTGCCCACCAAGATCACACCGTTAAACTTTTTTCTGTGGAGATACAGGGTGGCGCAAAAGTAATTCTCCTAACAGAAGATGCTATACATTTTGCAATTGACCTCTAATGTCAGTTTTGTTTGGACATTTGTGTAGTAAAAACATTGCTCCAAAACGCGGGTTATTGGTGACTATTTATTTGACCAATAATCGGTCGGTGACTTTGGCACAACGTGAATTTCGTCGCAGATTTCCTGGCCGTCCGACGCCTACTGGTGAAACACTGCGACGTTTAGCCGTTCGCCTCGAAGAGACTGGCCCAACACGAGATGCTGTGTGGCGGACCCCGGAATAGCAGTTCTGCAGAGAATATTGCTGCTGTTGCCGAGGATGTCATGAAAGCGCCGTCGACATCGACCAGACGACGTGCCACGCAAATGGGTATTAGTCGGCGGTGTTTACAGCGAATTTTGGTAGAAGATTTGAAGACGTTTCCGTACAAAGTCCAGACGGTGGATCAGCTGTTAGCTGCTGACCGCCAATAGCGTCTAACATACGCTCAAGCCATCCTTAATCACCACCAAGGATATGATGATTTTTCATCAAAAATAATCATGAGTGATGATTCCCATTTCCATCTTTTCGGGTACGCGAATAAGCAAAATTTACGCTTCTGGGGCACTGAAAATCCGCGATTAATCCACGAAGAGCCATTACACTCGTTCAAAGTCACTGTATGATATGCAGTTTTCGCTGGAGGAGTCATCGGACCTTTTTTCTTCGAAGACGTCGCATTCCAAACAGTTACTGTGAGTGAGCGCTACAGATCAATGATCAACGAGTTATTTTTGGCGCAACTTGATGAATTGGGATTGGGAAACATGTGGTTCTAACAGGACGGTGCAACAGCACACACTGCACGTGCCACAATCGATATGATGAAGGATGCATTTCCCGGTTTGGCAATTTGCACTGGCCAGCAAGATCGCTCCAGACTTCTTTTTGTGGGGATTTTTGAAGTCACGGGCTTATGTCAACAAGCCTCAGACTCTTGCAGCTCTTAAAAACAATATCATATTCTCGAAATTACAGCCAAAAAACATCGTAAGGCTAATTTTGCACAACCTTGTAATAAAGTCTAAAGTCTATGCGAATAATTCCGGAATTGGAGAAAAACAGCACACATTCGCCAGTTTCCAGTCGAAATGCTCTAACGAGTCATCGAAAATTGGACTCAATGGATGGAACATCTGAGACCTGAGATCTGAGATAAAGTTCAAAAAAATAAATGCCAAAGAATATACTTTCGAATGATAAAAAACATTCCCCATTAAATTTGAAGTTTCAGTGATTATTCTTTAAAAAACATAGGGAACCTCGAAATGGATCACCCTTTAGCTTTCCACTTTTACGTTAAGAGATAATCAATAAAGGGGCTAAAATTTATACACATATTCTATTTGTACTTAGTTTATTTTTATAATGCTTATACATACATATGTACATTTCTAGTATTGGAGTAACATTACACAGTTACATACGTGAGTTTTTTAATATTCTAGCATCTTTTATATTGTATGTGTGTTTGTACATGCTAACTGCTGCCTTCTAAAATCGCGGAAATGCTAAAACCTTTTCTTTTTGGTCGCGAATGACCCATCAAGCTCTCCAACTGCAGTATCTGTGTATCATTCGATATCAAAGTAGCATTCTTTTTAGCTTCGTCGTTGTCAACGGTTCCCGCAAGGACGTGCTCTTCGTCGGGCACTAGCGAGCGACATAGTACTTCGCTAGCACCAGTGGGTATCAATGAATCGATGCGCTCCAGATGTGAGCCCTCGCCTGTTGGTGGCATCGGAATGGACAGCGTTTGATCGCCGATAGTCGTATGAGGTGGGTGCATATGTTGAACGTAAATGGGTTGAGATCGGCCAAAGTAGGTGTAAGCTAAGTCGACCAATGAAGGTCGCAGCATTGTTTGCATGTTTTGCTGCAAATGATGGAAAATAAATGACGATTGACCACCATTGTCGAAAGCAGACGCGACAGAGTTATCTGGTAGTTGTGTTGGTAATGCTTGCTGTGAACTGGTCTCCTCAGCAACGACAGAAAAAGGTTCACGCTCGCTATTCGCATGCGCATTAATGATCATCTCTTCGAGCGCTGTCGATGCTATCGTACCGGCCAACTTATTTGATCTCAAGCGCTTTACTTGTGGTCCGCCACCATCGATGTCGGCATCCGTAACATTGTCAACGTCCACAAAGTCATTTTCGCCGTTGTTCGGCATTGTCGTCTTATCTGAACAAATTGATGATCCCGACTCGCTGGTCAGCGGCAAGGTTGATATGGTTGGCGACACAACGTTGCGCTGACTGTGGGAATGTGTTTGCGGTTGCGTTTGTATTGGTCGTATGCCGTATTGGCGCTTAGCTTGTTGTTGTTGTTGCAGTTGCTCGGAATCCTCATCGGATGGCGATGAAGACATTTTACGTTTACTTCGAGATTGGCCAGTTTCGCGAAAGCCTTTCGCGAACGGATTATTGTCTATCTTCAATTTGGTGATGCGATCATTCTGAAATATAAAATGTGAAAATAGAAATAAAATGAGTTGATTATATGTATGTACATAACCTTACTGGTAAGTAGGCATGAATTAAATTATAGTATATTGTTGAGCGGTATATAATATAGTCACGTTAATAAAGAAGAATAAGAAGATATCGATTATACTATATACATATAGTCACCTAAAATGCAAAACAACGTATTATCAAAAAAATTAAAATTGAGTTTTTTTATTGCTTACGAATCTTTACAACAAATTTTCAGCTTCCGCTGTCATATATAACCAATATATAACCAATGTCTAACCAATATATAACCAATGTATAAGCAAAATATATCCAATATATAACCATTTGATAACCCAAACTCAAATTTTGTTTCTATATGAGTGGTTTCTATTATATCGTTTTTTCTTCGCCTGTGAACTTATGTTACGTTATTTGGCATTTTAGGTGACCATATGTATGTACCTACATACATACATACATACGTATATACACATATTTATCTTAGTGTATAAACCACGTCTCTTAATTTTTAATTAGCTAATTATATAGTGCTGCCAATTGTTTTAAACTGCCTTACAAAAAAAGTTACACACCGTGCACACACTGCCACAAAGGGTCAAAGGGACAGCCTGATTTATTTAAGGTTATGTTATGTCTTTGCGCGAGTACAAGTTCTATACATATTTGTATATATTTCCTTAACTAAATACACGATGAGAAATGGTCGACATGCAGCATGACATAACAGTTTAGGAAATAAAGTGGACATTGAATTGGTTAATTAGGTGTGTTCAGACTGGCGCCAAAGGAGTTGTGAACAAAAACACAGCAAGTGATCAAATTAGCCATTCAAATATCGGAGTAGACAAAGACTCTTCAGGAGACTGGAAGCACCATGCACATTTTTGGGTTGGTAGTAGGCGTTACATGCTAATTTGATCTCAGTGCACATTATGGTACGTTACCGTTTGTATATACATGCGTCTGTATAGGCTAATGTGTGCATATGTACATATATACATAAGTATGTGAGCTCGATGTTCAAAATTTTTAAAAACTGCTATCCAGAAACTGAAGTCTTCTATGAAAGCGAATTTCCTGTTTTTCCAATGAACATATCTAATATTTTTTGCACAAGTCCGATTCAAAGAGCTTCATTACATCTATGGATATATGTACATATACATATATATGTATATATGGATACTCTATTATAAGATTTTAGATGTCATATTGAGATTGATTGGTGCCACATATGTATCTACTGTAAGTCATGTTGGATTTGCTAACAGAAATTGCCATTTGCTGACCAATCGTAAGCTAATGTTTCATCCTTCGTTTTGGCTCTTCGTTTTGATTGCTGATACACGGCAAACGATATACATACATTTGTATGGTGCGAATATTTTTGTAATGTAAATGCCACTAACCTGATAAGCTGTTACGGCAACAAACTCCGTTTCCGGGAATATGAAGGCTTGCTGAGGCGCCCATGGTATTTGCGTTAGGTCTGCAGTCCGTATCACGTGAATTCGTGGTTGATACTTATGCATGCTGGCCAAAACAATCTGGAAACAAACATACACAATATTATTAACTAATTATGTCAAATACACGGTTTTCAATACTAAATGATATGTATTTCGGTTGAATTGTGAAATTGTGGAGAAGTTACAATTTTATTGTTAGTTCTACTTATATCCACAGATATCAATTTTACGTATGTACGTTAATAATAATATGAAATACTTACATGCCCATTACTATCCAGTGTGTTATTGGTGAGCTTAACTTTATTAAATAGGATAGGTTGCGCCTGCCAATGGGCCCCAGACGCTGGGCTATCCGGATGCAAATACATTCTTTGTGGACTTTGTGGTTCCGCACCGCCGGCAGGCATCCATTGCGAACCGGAGAATTTATAACGGCAATCACCTACTGGTACCATCTCCAACAAAACACAGTAATTAGATTCATCCTCCAAGCCGGAAAGCGAAAGACGCATAGAGGGAAACATTCGTCTACAAAAAAAATAATAAAATAAAAAAAATATAAAGTATTTTTTCAGTTCAAAAAAAACCAAAACTTGCAAAGCCATACAACATTACTAATATATTGTATACATATTTTTATACTCTTTCAACATGTTGCTAGGGAGTATAATAGTTTTGTTGCCTAACGGTTTTTTGTATCAAACAATAAAATAGAGATAGATATATTACTTTATATATAAAAATCACGTGTCACGTTGTTTGTCCCCGATGGACTCTGTCCATGGACTACTTAGAACGATTTGATAGTAAAATTTAGCAACTGTGTCCAGTTCGGACAAACTTAGAAGATAGGATAGTAAAAATAATTCAAAAATACAGTGAAGGCTAAATGGACGTTCTATTAAGCGGACAACTCTATTAACTGGACATAAAAAAGGTTTTCGCCTTTAATCGTAAATTTTACTATATTGAGTAGATTATTATATGAATAATACTTAGTATAAAATGTATAACACTGCAAAGCGTGGCCGAGTTGAAATCAGGGTTGTAACCAAAGTAAAAACTAAGATACTCGTATATTGATGAAACTTCGTAAACATGTTCCTTGGCAAAAAGGTAAGGACAAGTTCGTAGATGAGAGCAATCGGACCATTGCCACGCCCACAATGTGCTATTAATCGAAAGCGTATCAAGTTTCATAAGCCGTAAATTAAGATACGGAAATCAAATTTGGCGAAGCTGATTAAATTATATTTTTAAAAAGTGGACGTGACCCTCCCGCTGATAAGTTTAATGTGTATATCTTCCACACCACTAAAGCTATATCACCCCAATTTACACAGGAAAAATAATTTTAACTCTTTTTAAGGGGTTATATGGGTTTATGAGTTTTAAAAAACTCGAATTTTTTATTGTCTTATTAAGTTCTGTAACACCTCTAGAATATTGTCCTGAATTTTCATGTTGATCCGAGTAATAGTTTCGGAGATACAACCTTGAGAACTTGTGTGCTCCAGGGTAGCTAGGCTAAGTGCGCCGTCTTTAAACGCGTTTTTCTCTAAACTGTGTTTTTGAAGTCGGTCGGCAAGATTTCTCGAGAACTGCTCGACCGATCTTCATGAAATTTTATTCAGGTCTTTGAGATACAATTCTTAAAGACTTTTACGAAGGATGTTTTTTCGATTACAGCTACATATTTGAAAAAAAAGATGACGCGAGATTTTTACTGAACTTTTCATGTTTTGTTCAGTTTTTGTTTTATCCTTCGTCCAAGTTCTAAGTTAAGATTTCAACTACAACGTGTATATTTTGACTTTGGATTCTGTGAGGAGTTATCCTGCAGTTTTATTCAAAATATTGTTTTCTAAAAACTTGATAGTTCCTTTGTGGATAGTGTATCAATAAAAAATTAAAAAAAAAAATATTTCATTTTTTATATGAGAAAAACAAAATGGAAAAATACTTTTTTTAGTGCGAAAAATATGTGAAATCGGTTGATAACCGGCATAAAACTTGCACGAATAGTGTCTGTCCAAGTCCTTAGATACCGAATATGAGGATCCGAATTGCTATTGTGAACTTTTTATAGAAAATATCGGTCAAACTGTGAGATTTATTATTCGGAGAGATTCGTTTTCTGATAATATTATGCCAGTTTGTTTAAAATCGGTTGAATCGGATCAATAATTCCCTTATCTCCTATACATGGTATCTAATGGGAAGATCTCCGGCTGATTTTATACTGCGTATATTGGCAAATATGTGAGTTATCATATATCTTAAATTTAATTGAGAGAGCAAGTGTTTCAAAATCGGTATATTTTTACCTAAAATAGATATCCTCGGGTGAAAACTTGCCCGATACCCCATATATGTAACTTTGATATCATCGAAAAAAGAATGTTGAACTCTTTCCTTCTTGTTGGAGGTATGTATGTAGGTACATACATATGTACATACATACATGAACAATAAACAACATTTCAGTTGAAAATCGGCCTAGTGGGCGTATCAAATATTTACTTGAAACAATTTTTATATTAACTTATGCGTCTGATGGGACGCACACTCTGGTTCTTTAAGGCTTGTATGAGAAGCAAACATATATTTATTATTTGTGTATTTATGTAGGACACAAGTGAATAAAAATGAAAAGGACCAATGTGTACACAGTACACATATGGACGTAAGTACATATGTACATAAATACATTCAAAAATATCATTCGCACAGTTTACCATCCATCTCCACTTGTACCTATGTACATATGTATGTGCGGCTAGCGCCTATAGCTTTTAACGACAAAAGGGATGCAGCGTGTGGTCAGCAGGTGGCCAAGCACTTGGCGCCAGTTATGATTCGGTATACCAAGCGGCCGCTCGTGAATTTATTTGTGTGTCACAGCGTACAAGGCGACAACGTACATACATAAATGCATATACATACATGCATATGTATATATGTTAGGTAGATGTGAGTGAGTAGACCAATATAATATTTATGTACGTACGTATGTACATATATACTTGATTTCACAATGATTAATTATGAACTTTGGTCCTTTGGTTATTATGTATGCTAAATGTTGAAATTGATTTTCGAACAAAACCTACACAAATTAAAGCGGAGTGTGAACATACCATACCCGTAATGGTTGGCCATTCCGGCGCATCTATCTAACATACATATTTACAAATGTACGCGGGCATACGTACATATGTATGTGGATTGTTGAAAACGTAAACCTTCGTGTGATTTTCGATTTTGTGGTCTAAAGGAGCAACAATCTTGGCACGTATCTATGCTCAGATCGTGGCCATCACATGTCATACGGCGGACAGGTATCGATTACGCAGTTTGGTTCTACCTACTGACAACTGGCGCCCAACAATTAAAAATTCAAATAACAGCAATAAAAGCTGTTGCTGCACACGATTACCACGCATTTGGAACTGTTCGCTTCCACTGCTCACTTTTGTATATACATATGTATGTATGCATATTCATACATATACATATACATATATGTACATATGCACATGCATATGCACAAGTGAGTAGATGGAGATTCCTCCACTCGCTACTACTCATAAATAATTCATACTAACCGAATACAGAGCTCCCTACGATATTGCAGGCCTGTGTTGTTTTCTTTCGTTGCGTTGATTGTGTGAGAAAAAAGAGCTCTCGAAGGTTTTGGGCAACTTCAAATTATGCTAATTCTTGAATAGCTACCAGAAACACAGTTAAGCCGTCGGCACGGGAGCTGCGCCGCTGAAAGTGACCAAAATTGAATGGACCGTAGTGTCTTTGATAGTACGTTGTCTGGCTACTGTCCGACTCTTTTCTGTCTGTTTTGCTCTGCTCGGTCGTTTAAAAGCGTTGCAGTCGCCTGCTTATCGTCTGTCCGATCAAAATGCTTGTTGAAAGTGTGAAATTGCTAGTAGTATTTGTCGGGCCATGGATGACACGCTGCGGACATTGTCAACGTGTCATTTTTTAAATGTGCGACAGAAGGTTCAAGTGGCACATTACTGGCGCCGCAGTCACAAATGTTTGATGACAACAAAAAATGGTCTACCGAACTCATGCAGTCGATTGGCTATTTAATTACGTTAAATGTACATTTTAACCTTTAAATATTTCTCAAATGTAAGAAGCAGGTGTCAATAGAAGCCTTGCCTTTTGATAACTGAAATTCAATTCTCCGCTCTTATCTAAAAGAAGTATCAATGATAGTAAATCGGGAAGAAGCTGTGTTTCAAAGGCGCTGAACTCTATTTAAATAAATAACGTTTACATATACATACATACATATGTATGTATATCTATGCATTCGCCTTTACATGCCTGCACTCGTTTGATTAGCCGCTAGAATCATGCAAATGTATTAGTACGGAACCAGTCCAAGCAGTTCGGTGGCAAGCTCTTCTCCTTATGCCTAGGTATATGGTCCTTATGCACATTCATACCATATTACGTTTTCAAATATTTTGCGTGTATTTTGTGTTATACTAGGGAATGCGCGCGTCATTTATTTATTTGTGAGAGATTGCTGTCGCGCCGTTGCTGTCGCCGTTGCCGGCATTGCCTACGTAAACACATCACAGGCGCCATTCTTTGATGACCACTTAACAGCATTTTTGACTAATGTCGTCGCGCCGTTGTGGAACGTAAAGTGCGTCTACTCATGGCGGCGTGCGATGCATTCACAGTCTAGTTTCGAAACGAAGTGTTAAGTCGGCATCTGCACTTGTTAAAGTCGAACAAATAAATATGATACATGGCTGTTGAATCATACGTACATACATACTTACGTACATATACATATGTATATACTTGTAGTATGTTAATGTAGAAGGTAAAATACACATATGTTAGCTGTTTTTGACCGATTGGCCGACGTACATAAGTATACATACTTACATATACACATTTTAGTAAATATATGTATGTACATAAGTTGCACATGTGGCGCTGCGCCTTTATGCATGAGACGGACATATTTTGATATGTGAATAATTTGCGTTTGAAGAGCTTCTTACCTGCCACTTTTTGTTATTATCATTTCGGTGCCAATTTGATGAAACTGTTTCCACAGCTGATCGTTTTGTAGTTTTACCTCTGCGTCTGGTAGAGAGATTCTGGGTGGCATTATCACGTGTCCAGGTATCGGTATGGGTAGCATAGGCGGAAAAGGATCTGTTATATAAATGAAGCTATGAATAAATGGGTTCATATGTATGTACAAATATACTAATATGCATATGAAAGGCAACATAATGTATAAAAATTCGTCTAAACATCTTTCTATTCTATTAAACTTATTCACCCGATTTGTAATTAATCCCAAAAAAAAAAAAAATTAACGGTGTGATTTCATACGATCTTGGTGGCCAATTGCCCAAAACGTGATTTATCTGCTCTCAATAAATCCATTAATTGATGCGATATGCGGGAAGTGCCATCTTTTTGAAACCGAATGTCGCCGCGATCACGAGCTTTAATTTCAGGCATTAAATAGTCATCATTTTTGAAGAAATCTTGACCAATGATTTCACCACCCACAAACCACATTGAACCGTTGTTTTTTCTGGAGGAAATGGGAGCTCTTGAATCTCTTCAGGCTGCTCTTCGTCCGAAATATATTGCTTGTTTACATATCTGAGCCAGAAAACGTCGGATCTTCTTGGAACTTTTCAAGAGCCCATAAAGCTAACGATATCACTTGGGAAGGCCGAGCGGCTACAGTTCTTGCACGATTTTTTTTATTTTATATGCTTTCTATTTAAGATCTCGACCTAAAATGCGCAAGTAAGTAGTTCCATACGTCAGTCCGAGTTGCCGCGAACGGCAATGAATTGAATCTCCATGGTCTTCGTGTACACTCTCAGCTACGGCTGCTATTTTTTCTTCACTGGATGCAGACCACGTCCAGCGAATATTATCCAATAATGAATGCTGCATCGCAAGTTGGCTGAGAGTGTTGATCAGAAGTTGAGCGAAGCGCCATAAACATACAGTTTTTAGTTGTCTGAACTTTGAGTAAACTTTAAGTGTTTTTTGCAATAAACCAGTAAGATATTCTCCTGATTTATTACTTTGAAATGTCCAGACTAGGAGTTCTCGGAGTTGTCGGTATTGCGCACAAGTTTAAATGTTCCATCGGCTTTCGGTGCGTTTTTGGCTACCCAAATACTGTTTAATTGCTATTAGCATTTTTAAAATTTTTTTTTCTAGGTTGGTATGACTGTCAGTGACATCTGTGCCAAATTTCACATCAAAATTGTTTGGTATACGCTTGTCTTTCTGAAGTACATAAAGTGCATTCGGTGAGAAGTTCCATTAAATTTTGTGTTTGGAATAAAATTTCTGATGCCGAAACCTTCAGAATGTTGGAAAAGGCCTTCGGTGATAATTGTTTGTCGCGAGAAAGTGTTTTTGTACAAATTATTCAAAGAGGGTCGAGAACGCCTTGACGAACCACGTGCTGGACCGCCATCTACATCAACTGAAGATCAAAACGTCAATAAAATATAGAAATTGGAGCTCGGGAATCGCCAGGTACCAATCAGAAATCTAACTGGCATCATTGGAATATCAAAAGGATCAGTAAAACCCATTTTGAAAGATCATTTGGGCTTATGAAAAGTGAAAGCATGATTGGTTCCAAAATCACTTAATTTTTTCGAAAAACAGCGTAGCGTAAACGTCTGTGATAGAATGCTTTCCGACTACTAGCATATCATGAAAGGTATTATTATTGGCGATAAGTCTCGGATCCAGCTTATGATCCGAAAGCAGATGATCAGTCGGCCGAATATCGTGGCAAAGGTGAGCCGAAGCGAAAAACCCATCTCAAAGCAGACCAAAAATCAAGGTTATGTTGACAGTTTTGTTTGGAGATCGAGGTGTGGTCCACTCGGAATCCGTTCTGACTGGCCAACTGTCAACAAGGAAAACTGTTTGAGTGTTATCTGTCGTTGGACGAAGATATTGGTAATAAGAGACGGGAGTTGTGGGCCGACAAACTCTTGGTTTGTGCGCCGTCGCATATTGGATTGATTCTTCGTGAGTTTTTCCCCAAATTTTCAACCAAAAGCGTGCCGCAGTCACCATATTTGCCTAATTTAGCTCCGTGTGACTTCTGACTACTCAGCAAACTCAAACGACGGCGGAAACTAATTTTAGTCAATTGAAGACATTAAAAGTGAATCGCATATCGCTTATTAAAAGCTTTTCCGGAAATTAACTTTAAGAACTGTCTCGAGCAATGGCAAAAACGTTGGCACAAGTGTATTGGGACCAAGGAAAATTACTTTGAGGGGCTAAGTCTTTGAAGAATAATTTAAGAATTTTATAATTATGACAGTCCTATTACTTTTTGCTCATAATAGTAAATAATATGAAGTATACATCCGTAAGATTATTACAGTTGTTATATGAATTCCATCTACAACGTCCGGCATTTTATATAACCAATTTAGTGATATTGATAGAGATAACAATCACAGGTCAATGCTTTTTCGCACCATAGGTTGACGCTCATTCGAAATAAAATGTTAAATCAAATCCGTGTAAACTAAGTCTTTTTAACGCAGTGGAACTTTACTTCTAAAATATCAACTAAAGTAATTTGACTGTCGAAGTTTGAACAGTATTTTTCAAGCAATAAAATGCTTCTTTGAATCTTATACGATGGCGGTAGAAACGCCATCCACATTTTTCTTCTTGGAATTTGCTCACAGAGCATCGGTGCAATAATAGGCTTAATTCCCTGGAAGCTTATGAATCTCCTATGCATCAGCGCCACGCTGTAATCTGTATTCGCAACTATACGATGCCACCCCAGACATGCTTGAACTTTTATGTGGATAGCTCCAAACCAACTTTACAACCCTGCAAAGAGAGGGCTCAAATAAACTCATTCTAATGTTGTTGTTTGGACATGACATGTGAAGCACTTTTAGATGTTTTAATGTACAACGTTTAATGGGAGCTATGCGCGGTTATGACTGATATTGACGACGGATGGACAAAAACACCCTAGCTCTGAAAGTATTCGACGCAGTACCCGTCGGGGGAAGCAGAGGAAGAGAAAGACCCCCACTCCGTTGGAAAGAGTAGATGGAGAAGGATCTGACTTCGCCTGGAATCTCCATTTAACGACAAGCAGTAAAAATAAAGAACAACTGGTCGTTCCACCAAAACAGTCGAGTCTACATAACCGGAACGGTTCCAGATATTTTATACGGTCCAATATAGAAAAAGAAGAATCAGTTGAATAATGCCGTCGGATACCCAGAGACTGCATATTCAAAAAGGTATCTCTAAAAAAATACCACTCTTAGTACTAAAAATGCTTATATGTACAATAGATAAATAAATAAATGAGGATTGCACCACGACCTAAGGTCTATTGTGTCCTTTATGATACGTATGCAAACAAAAATGAATATGAAAGCCTGCGTCTTCAATAAAATGAAAACATTACCTGGAATGCGCTGCATAATTTGTTGGCGATAGATTTCATGTGCGATTTGTTGCTGCATTCGCAGGTCCACAAATTCATTCATCGTCATCATCTTCTGCGCCTTCGACCATTTATTGGGTCCAACTAAATTTGAATATCCCTTGCTGTTTGTCTCGATTAGTATGTGCTCTCAGCAATAATTGACAAAAACAAGTTTGCTTTTTGTTTCAACTATTGCACTACATATTTTCTAATCACTGTATACTATTAGGTCCCGTTACTTTATGTGAGTGCTTTCATATTGTATTTATACTAAACAATACAAAAAATGAATTGATCCACAACACTTCTCCGCAACTTTCACAAACGAGCAATATCTCAAGTGATTTGGAGTCACGTCAGCACTCAATTTGTTTGGAAGATATTTTTAGCGCGATAAATATTTTAGGTACTATACACGAGCATACGCATGTGAAATATTATCGTTAGCTAAACAGGTCCTAAATTATCTAAACGTTTTGCTCTTTTGCAATATTAATTTAAAAACGTGTTAATGATCTTCATATTATTGGCAAGAGATCGTGCAGCTTCTGTCTTCTGTATCACAGTAAATAGTTATGCACCCTCTTACACTTGTCGTATTGCGGTAAACATTAGCACACGTTTATATATTTTATATGCACACACAACCGAATGTGTACAATATCGTTGAATGAAAGCTCTGCTATGTACATAAGTATAACCGCATAAATAAATAAAAATGTCAACGAGAAGCTCGACAATCACGCGAGGGCGTTAATTCAATTAGCTAACTGCAGTGGCTCTTAGCATAGTCTCAGGCCAGTAATGTCTGCAAAATATTTAGCGCGCGAGATAAAGCAATTATATGACAATTAGAGAAATCAAATTTAAATAGCCAGTGTCACTTGGTTAATCAAATTGTAACGCCAATGACTTAGTATGAGAATTTCTGAGACACACTGTGACACACACTCAAACGATTCAATGTACTTTCAAATGCACGCTGACACAAGTGTACAACGTGTTATTACGCCGGTAGAAACTCGTGCCCGTCCCTAACAAAGTTGACTTTAAAACTGAGTAAGTACTACTAAGTAAGTTTTCGCATGCAATGCTCGCTTAAAGAGCTTCCACGCTGCTGAAGGTCGAGTCGAAGTAGCTCACAGCCGGTTCCAATCAAGGGAACATGAATCCACAATGTGCAAATGAGCGTACAAATATCTTAACACAACCTGAAGTGGCACATTTTGTTACACAACTTTTAAACGCTGAGAGGTAAAGGTTGTCACTTATGTACATACTATAGTACATTCGAAGCGAGAAGTAAACTGCTGTTTTTCACAATATTTGTTTTCTCCACTAACAACGCTTCACGCTCACACGATCGGTGAAACTGAAAAGTGCGAGAGCGATTTGAGAACGTGTCGATGTGGAGAGCGGCCGAAAAGTGATCTGATTGGCTGTTATGACTTCAAATTGAATAACTGTGAGTGCGCGTGAAACATTGTGTTCGAACTGCAGTTGGCTTGGTGGCTTGTTTCTGTCGCCATTTTGAAATTCACATCTTGCTGCTGGTGGTGATATTGACGCTTGAAGTTGTTGACTTCCGACACCGTCGTTAATCCCATCTCCGTTACGCTTTACGTGTTTGCCTCCTTTAGTATCACTCTATCTTCGTTATCTGACTCCTCCCTCTTCAACAGCTGTTATTGCAGTTCTTTTTGCAGTTTTTTATTTGCAAGCACGCTGTATCACTTTACAATTAGACATATGTATATATAGTTACTTATGTACATACATACATATGAGATCTTTCAAATAGTCAAAATTGCTTTCCAACGGCGTTCATAAAAATACTAATTGTATGCTGATGCTTATTGTCTATAATTAGTGAAAGGCTCATGTCAAAACCCTAATTGTCATTGAGAAATTGTATATACCAAGAGCATTCTATAAATATCATAACATGCAAAGCATTACAATGGGTAAAAGTCGCGTAACCTAACAGCACGAGCTTAAACACGCTGAGAGTTATATCGTTCACTAAATAATGCAAGAATTTACCATAAGTTTATAATTTACTATAACAAATCTTCTCAACACAAGCAAGTACATACTATATGTACAGTATATACATACATATGTACATACAGCTGAACTTCGCTAACTCGAATCAACATAATCCACACAAAAAATCCGAGTTAGAGAGACTTCGGGTTATGAAAGAAAATTTGTATGAAATCAAATGTCGTGTTAAAGAAGTTCGAGTTATGGAAATTCAAATACATTTCTATTATTGTTCTGGAAACTGAATATAATCCTTGTTTTGAGTCAAATGTTATTTTTTAGAATCAGTATATGCATCTGCATATTTATATGTGTGTACGTAACATAAAGGGGACGATAAGTTACCCTTAAATAGTTACGAATTAAAAATGATCAAAATCCATGAACAGCCATCCAAGCGGAAGTACACTCACCTTTGCAGATAGTTAAATCCGGAACAATTAGTACCGCTGACGAATTGCATTGTTTATGTGGCGCGCCTTGTAGCCTGTTGGTGGTATGAGCACCTACAAAAATATCTATATACATATGTATGTATGTATGTGTGTTGAATCGGTGTAGCCCGGAAACCATTCAAGGAAATTAACAACAAATCACTCCCGTCTCAAAGACAATCAGTGTAATAAATGTGTGGGCAGACTAGTAAATATCCGCATTAGATAAAAGGTGCCTCTTTGTTTGTATATACAGATATATGTATATATTAGATATTTATATATGTTTGCATGTATGTACGCAAACGCATTTTTTCACTCTACCTGACTGGTTGTTTTGTCATAATTACTAACTACTTATTTCACTATGGTGGTAGTACCCAGTAGGGAAACACTTACAGATTAGCTAAATCTATAGCTCAATAACTAGAGCAAGTTCTTCATATTCATATCAGTTGATGACAGCAGTTTGTACAATTGAAAATAAAGTGACATAAACTCTTAACAATAAAGTTGTGTCTAAATCTTCCAATTTATAGGCACGAAAATATTTTTAATAATTATTAACTTTTTTATCGTGCTAGTTATGATTAATTTTTTAATAATTATGGCCCTTATTGCGGTCTTCAACCCAACCGAGTTTTGGGTCGAAGTTTTTAAATTCGATATTATCGATGTCAACTCAACCCGTAGAGAAAATGTCGGTTGATGTGTTGTCAAACTTCAACTTTTTTGTGTTTTTACAGTTTTTAACTCTATTTCAGTGAGGTGGGCTAGAAAATCAAAAAGTTCAACTACTACCAAGCAGTATATTTAATTTTTAACTACTTTAATCAGTTGTAAAAGGTGAAAAATTTGTTGAGCTTCTAGAAAAAGATGGACGAGGCAAGTTACAATTTGGAAACAGCAGAAATAACATTCAAAGACTGTGGGAAATGTTTCGTACATAAGAGTCGTCACAATCTACTATTCCTATTAAATTTAATTAAAATTTTTGAAACGCTTTGTTTCTCTTAAAACCTTATTAATTACCGTCCTCACAAGCTTTGACTGCATACCGGATCATCTGGATCATGGAGTCGCCATATCGAACTCCGGTGGCTCCTTCTCTGTACATATACCGACGAGGGAGGTTTGGCAGGGAAGAAGTCGTTGGAGGAGAGGGGTAGTAAGCTTCTTTACGGATGGGTCAAAGCTTGGGGGGAAGGTTGGTGGAGGGGTCTACTGTCGGGAGCTCTCCATAAAATCCAGCTTCAGACTTCCCGACTATTGCACTGTTTTCCAGGCTGAGGTTGCAACGATCAAGGTAGCAGCAGATATGCTGCTCAAAAGAGTGTCTACCTTCAGAGAAGTGACCATTCACTTAGACAGCAGAGCGGCGATACTAGCCTTGAACTCATTCACAGTGCGTTCAGGGTTGGTCGAAGAGTGTCTGTCGTCACTGTCTCTGGCGGCGAAAGCTTTTATTATAAGACTTGTGTGGGTGCCGGGCCACAGCGGAATCGCAGGTAACTGCAGGGCTGATGAGCTAGCAAGAAAAGGCACCCTAGAATCGCTGTCGGTAGAATGGGAGCGGGTAGCCGCTCCTGCATCCTCTTGTTCTCTACTACTGGATAGCTGGGCCTCGCGGCTGCTCGGTCAGCGATGGTCCAGCATTGGTACCTGCGCGGTCGCAAGGGCCTTTTGGCCCAAGATAGATCGCAGAAGATCTAGTGATCTCTTTGCCCTCAGTAAGGCTAGCCTCTCATTAATGATGGGTTGATCTTAAATTGAATTGCTACAACTTAAATTCAACAAAGTGAAGTTGAACCCGATTCTCCAATCGATGACAATGGAGCAGACGTTCCATTGCTCGACAATAAAAAAATTCGAATAGCAATTATCCGTCTGCCAAGCTATTCAAACACGGTGGCAAAGAACATGCATCAGGTTCTTTGTAAAATATGGTCGGACGAAAACATGCCCAACGATTGGAATTTAAGTGTGCTCTGTCCAATCCACAAAAAGGGAGACCCCACAATCTGCGCCATCTACCGTGGGATAAGCCTCCTCAACATCTCGTATGAGGTTGTATCGAGCGTTTTGACGTATCAACTGACCAAACTGATTGGACCGTATCAGTGTGGCTTTGGACCTGGCAAATCAACAACCGCCAGATGTTCTCACATGCGCCAAATTTTGGAAAAGACCTCTAAAAGCGAGTCGACACTCACCGACCGTTCGCAGCACGAAAGAGTGCTTTATGACGCGATATCTGAATTTGGTATCCCCGCAATAAACGGCTGTGTACTGCTTCTACAGACTGAGAAAAAGCTTCCGCAGTGACAGGGAAACTCTCGAGCCGTTCGATACCAAACGAGGTTTCAGAGATATTGGGATATTGATATCATCGCCCTCAACACCCGCGCTGTTAGTTCTGCTTCCTACAGACTGGACAAGAAGGCAAAGCAAATGGGTCTGCAAGTGACAGGGAAAGGCGAAATATCTCCTGTCATCAAGCAAACGGTCGTCGCACCCGCGACTTGTTTCTTACGTCACTATTGACAGTCATAAGTTTGAAGTCGTAGATAATTTCGTCTAATTGGAACAGTATAAACACCACCAACAATGTCAGCCTGGAAATCCAACGCAGGATAACTCTTGCCAACAGGTGCTGCTTTGGACTAAGTAGGCAATTGAGAAGTAAAGTCCTCTCACGACGAATAAAAGCCAAACTCTATATGTAAGTCCTGCTATATGGTGCAGAGGCTTGGACGATGACAACAACTGATGAGTCGACGTTACGAGTTTTCGAGAGAAAGGTTCTGCGGAAAATTTATGGTCCTTTGCGCATTGACAACGGCGAATACCGCAGTCGATGGAACGATGAGTTGTACGAGATGTACGACGACATTGACATAGTTCAGCGAATTAAAAGACAGCGGCTACGCTGGCTAGGTCATGTTGTCCGAATGGACGAAAACACTCCAGCTCTGAAAGTATTCGACGCAGTACCCACCGGGGGAAGCAGAGGAAGAGGAAGACCTCCACTCCGTTGGAAGAACCAAGTGGAGAAGGGCCTGGCTTCGCTTGGAATATCCAATTGGCGCCTCGTAGCGAAAAGAAGAAACGACTGGCGCGCTGTCGTTAGCTCGGCTATAGTCGCGTAAGCGGTGACTATGCCAGTAAAGGGAAGAAGAGAGTTCCTGGGATACAGAATTTCAGCTAAAAGTGGGCGGTAGCAGCCCCATGGCCTAGTTTTGATACTGGCTCCGCATCGCAAAGGATGTCAAATTTAATGCTTGTGACGAATTTATTTGGTGAGTTATCGCACTTTAGTAGTTATCTATTCCGATTAATTTACGTTACAACAAATGTTAGGTGGACAAAACCATTATACTTTGTAACAACATGTTGCGAACTTATAAAAATAAAGCATTAAAATTTTTTATGTGCTATGCTTTTATGAACACCTATTGAAATTAATGTTCATTTTGGTAATTCGTTTTAATGAATTTAGTTATAAGCTACATTTGGGTTGAAGCCTAAATACGGCGTCGTGCGCTGAAGCTAATGACAATGTGTGGTCAATTGTTCATAAAGATTACTGTTGCCGCCGTCCCACCAATTGCCGCCACTTAACAACTTCAACTCTTTACGCATAATTACAAATTCGATTCACATACTTAAGATGCAGCCCAACATATGAACAGGCTCCAATTATTGTGAGGTGTTCAATCGTGTTTTCATGCTTTCGATGACTACCGCTCAACTGCACACCGCGCGCAGCTCACTTTATTTATGAGGTAAACATACAAATAAATCCAGAAGCATTTTCATATAAACATACGCTTATGGCGGGAATATCTGACCGGCAAAATAGGCAGCGTGGATAATACCAAGGGCCATGCATGCTCTCAAATTATCATAAACAAATAGTAAAAGTCGAAAATGCGCTACTTGATACTGTTGTTAAGTTCAATGTTGCTTCTTTGATGTTGACTGTCTCAGCTCTTTACACCATATTTTTCGCCACACAGGGTCTTTCATTAGAGTAGGTCATTTTGCTTTAGTTATGTCTGCTTTAAGATTCCTCTCTAGTGATAGGAATGAAATACATTTCATTTCTCTCGAATTAGACAACTTGATCACGATGAAAGGTTAGAGAGTTTATATTCTACTTATTGTGGTAAACACATATGATGTTTTCACAAAACAAATTCTTATTTTATTATGTTCTAGCATCAATTTGCTCTAAATGTAAAACCCTTTAAAATCGGGCGTTCATATATACTATATTTATATGAGCGTATGTTGGTGGCAAATACGAACCGGTTCCAAATAGCAAAATTTCATATTCCACGAGGCCGTCGTTATCTTCGTTGACCACTTGAAGAGAAGATTAAGTGCTAAATCACTACTGGAGGTCGTCCCGTCCTGCCGTCGCTGCTAAGTGCGTAAGTCTTTGCTTTACTCCGTTGAGAGTCACTTAAGCAATGTTTAAGTGCTACCAACTGCTTGGCTTTTTCACCAACCATCTTCATGCATAGAAATTATTGAAGCACTTGAGTATTGTTATTAAAAGCAAAGACAGTATTTACTGTCTATATTATTATCGTAGACATTTACACAATTTGTAAATTTATAGAATTAACATACCTACATATGTACATATGTATATAAGAATATTGCACAAAAATTAATTGGTGGCTTCACTTCTATTATTTTGTAGATAATTATTTTCAAAATGTTTTCTGCAAAAAAGAAAGCTATGGTTTGAAAACCCTCTAGAAGTTTTCATTGCGGAGACTGCACTCCAGATCAATAGATCTGCTGCTACCTTAAGGGCTGCAACCTCGGCTTGGAAGAAATTGCAATAGTAAGAAAGTTTGAAGCTCAAGTACATAGAGAGCACTTGACAATAAACCCCTCCCCCAAGCTTTGACCCATCTGTAAAGAAGATCCCCCTGCTCCAACGGCTTCTTACCACCCAGACCTCCCTCGTCGGTATATGAGCAGAGAAGTAGCTGCCAGAGTTCGGTTTGGCGACTCCATGATCCAAGTGACCGGCAATTATAATGCTCTCCATGAATGTCGAATTGGAATTCGCACGACCAAGCATGTTCAAAGAGACCTATTTACGGTACTCTTTTCAAAAAAAATTTAGCTTTATCGCGACGAGTCGAGCAAGAACATGTTTGATAGCTAAAATATCCACCAAAATCATTCGGACGGGACACGGAGTATGTCGGCTCTCTTGACATCTCTCCAACACTTGTCTGAGGATTTTCAAAGTCTTAAAAGGCTTTGTACCACTCGTAGGCTTGCGTGATTTGATAAAACTGCATCATCATATTTGGCACAGCAATTAAGGACAGTTCTACCAACTTAGCAAAACACTTTTTTTCTTAAAATATCATTTACCCAGGGAATTTAAGGACTATTTCCGAGTTTACAACAGCGCACCAGTCGTTCTTCCTTTTCGCAGTTTGGTGCCAATTGGAGATTCCAAGTGTAGTTAGATACTTCTTCACCTGGCCTTTCCAACGGAGTTGAGGTCTTCCTCTTCCTCTGCGTTCCCCGGTGGGTACTGAGCCGAATACTCTCAAAGCATCCATTCGGACAACAGGACCTAGCCAGCGTAGCCGGTGTCTCTTAATTTGCTGAACAATGTCAATGTCATCATATAACTCGTACAGCTCATCACAGAATCTTTCTCTAAAAAACTCGTAACGCTAACTCATCAGATGTTGTCATCGTCCATGTCTCTGTACCATATACCAGCGAGAGGACTTTACTTCTCAATTGCCTACTCTATTTTTATTATATTTCTTATTCTCTGTGGATTCGAGGTTGACGTTGCTGTTGGTGTTAATGCTGGTTTCACGATAGACGAAATTATCTATGACTTTGAAGTTATGACTGTCAACAGTAACGTGGGAGCCGAGTCGCGAGTGCGACGACTGTTTGTTTGATAACAGGAGATATTCTCCTCTTGTCCTGGTTCACAACCAGACCCATACGTTTCGTTTCTTTATCCAGTCTGGAGAAAACAAAACTACCGACGTGGTTGTTTGGGTCAATGATATCAATATCATCTCTGTTCAGGCGATAAATATAAATCAAATCTATTGAACCCGTTCTGCGAATAGTAGAAGAATACCTTAGAAATATTTATTTTTTCTGGGATTAAAAATGCAGTCAGCCATTGCAAGAATAAATCAGTTCTTCGGAAACTATTAAAGGAACGTCCCCACTTTACAATGAAAGTTTGTAAAATTTAGTTGTTAACATAAATATGTACATATACATATGACATTCTGCAGATTGGCTGAAAACAAACGAAAGCGCAATGTGTTGAATATAATGCGCGGAACACATAGAGCGCGACAGACTGCAAGCGACATCTGTCAAATATTAAAATACACACTTTCTTATGGACATAGATATGTAGTTGCGCAGCTGCCTCAATAAATGTGTCGCGCTCTTTGTGTTCCGGGCGTGAATAGCCACAGTATCGAAAAATATGAAGAAAATTTCGGAGACTGAAACCCCCCTACTAATTACATACATATCCATATTTATACTTAATTAATCTAATTTTAAGTTATACGCTCGCACCAACATGTTGCACAGTTATGTTCATTGTATGTGTGTAGAATATATGTTCGAATGTTCATATAAATGACTGGTGCGATTGTGGGTTTCGTTCGGTTTGAGTAATCAAATTCTCTACCCTCTCTTTCCACTTAAAACACACTTTTTGAACACGTGGCATGGTCCGGGCTAATCGGAAGCACACTTTTCACCCTGCCGTTGTTTATATTATTGACTACATTTATGGCTACATTAAGCATGTAGATACTCCCAATTCGTTGAATTTACACTTCTATATGTCTGCATATACACTCATACTTATTACATATATCTCTTTAAAATAACTCAAAATTAAATTTTTTCACCGCGCAGTTACATATGTATGTATGTATGTATGTATATGTTTATCAAGTGGGGCCTACTTCGGGTGGAAGCAAACATTAGATAAGACGACAATTTGTAAGAATATACCGTCAATGTAATATTTCAAGATAACTTCAAAAATAAAGCAATGAAAATTAGCTTATCCCTTTTACGATCAAGCTATGGTCTGATCAGGCCATTTCTAAAAAAAAATTATTTAATTATTATGCCAAATATGAGCGCGGTCTGTTAACCAGTTGGTACCTATTCGGTACACCTCAGTAGTGTGTTGCGATTTTTACAATGGATAAAAATTTCGAACATAGAATTTGTCTTAAATTTTGTATTTATAACCAAATTTCGCGTGCGGAATCATTGCGACTGTTGGGAAAGGCTTACGGTGATTCAGTTTTATCAAAAAAGTCTACAAGTGGAACAAAGCCTTCAAAGACTGTCGAGAGATCGTTGAAGACATGACTCGTTCCGAAGGACCTTCGACATCTTCAACTTATGAAATTATTAAAAATCTGAAGGATATGGTGCTTGAAAATTGTGAGGCAAGTGTTAGAGAGATGGCAAGGGAGATCGACGTCTCTCGCGAATCCGTTCGAACGTTTTTGGTGGATACTTTGGGTATAAAGCGCGTTCTTGCTGATAAAGCTGATTTTTTTTTCAAAAAGAGTAACGTAAACAGGCCTCTTTGAACATGCTTGATCATGAGAATTCCGATGTCCATAAGATATGCCCATAAGACATGTTTTTATGAGTTTGACATGCTAAGAAGTCAACAATCATCCCAATGGAGGGAAAAAAATGAGGTGAAACCAATAAAGTTATGTCAAAGTCGAAGTGATGCTCACTTTTTTTTCGATATTCGTGGTTTGCTGCGGGGGGACTGACGACCAATAAGGATTTCTATTTGGCCTTCTTGAGGGGTTTGGGTGAGAACATCTGTAGAAGACCCATCGCATCGAGCCACGATTGTGATCGAATTTAAGACCCAAAACGCAATGAATACCATCCATAAAACACTGCATTCACCAGATTTGGTTCTTTGTGATTTTTTCTTGTTCCCTAAACTGAAATTGTCGCTCCGTGGAACGAGTTTTCATTCGATAGAAGAGATAAAATAAAATTATTTGAAGGAGCTGAAGGATATCCCAAAAAGTGTGTCGAAGATTGGAAAAATCGTTGACATAAGTGTATCTGGTGGAGATTACTTTGAAGACGACTAAATAAATATTGATGAATAATTTAATTTTTGCATTTTATTTAAAATATCCGGGTACTTTTTTGTCAAAATGTAAGTCACAAAAATCTCACTGCATATCACTTACATATATTCAGTTAGTTTAATTAACCTGCTTAATGTAGCGTTGCTTCCACTGCGATGTACTCAGCACACAAAGGCCACGGTAGCTCAGTCTACCACATTCAAGCCATCTGTCTCTCGGAAGTTGTGATAATTTGTTTTGATTATTTTATTTTGGTATGTTTTTAGAGTTCTAATACTGTATAAGTTTGAGAAGCTAAATTAATTAGTTCGCACATCTTCCATACTCGTATACAATTTGAACCAAGCAATTAATTGCATAATACTTGGCTCACAAATAACTTAAAACTCCACTCTTAAATATAGATTTAAATATGTATGTAATAACACAAGTAATGTTTATATGATTTATTATATTATAGCAATATATAGATATACAAATATATAAATTATAAATAAATTTCAAATCCAACTAAGCCTTATGGGTTGAAGTGTTATCGTCAACATGGAAAATTTTATCGAAATTCGTGCAAAATAGTATACAAATTCCATTAATGGTGTATAAACAACGTGGAATCGTTGGCACTTCAAAAATAACAACGATATATTTAATTTTATTTATAAATAAACAAAATGCACAGGTGTACTCATATTCAAATGAAAAACGAAAAAGAGTATGTGCAAATGTTTGTGTGTTCACGTGTTTTTGATATATGAATTGATCTTACATTTTGATATCGAATGGTTTTCTGCTGCGACACTTTTTTTCTAGTCCCGTAATTTCGAGATTGCTGTTCCAGCATCGACTTCACGCTCTAGCGCTGTTGCCAGGAGTGATAAATTAATTTCAAAACAAGAAAAAAAACGTTAACTTCGGTTACACCCAAGCTCGATTAAAAAAGTATTCATACGTGAACTTGATTTTGATAGGTCAGTTAGTAAGACAGCTAAGTATATGCTATATCTTAACAACTTATCCGGAGATTATAATGTTGCCTTGGCTACTAATCTACTTGTATGTTAAATTTCATGAAGATGTACAATAGTGCTCTGATACCGGAGACAAATGAGAGGCTTCTCAAAAACACTAAATCTACAAATATATTCGTATTTTTATAAAACCTCTACCGGCAAAAAATTGGGAAAACTTATGGAAACCCCCCACAATCAACCCAAAAAATGCCCCTTTAGGGTTAAAATTTCACCCAAAGCTAAAAGATTTATAGAAATGGACTGGCAACTTTTAAAAGAACCCAGATCTACCAAATTTGGACCCCAATGTTTTGGCCCGACATTTTACCGAAAATCGGCAAAAACCTGTGCCCTTGGATTCGCGAACCCCAAAATTGAAAACCTTATAACTTTTTCAAGAACCCAGGTGCAATATGTTGCTACGAAGATTTACACTAAAAATTGTGTTCACCAACGGTTCCTTATTTCACCCCTAAAACAAATCGAGATAGATGTATGTATATACTTATACATAAAAATAAATGATCAGGATGACGAGACGAGTTGAAATCCACATTTCTGTCTGTTCGTCCGTACGTCTGCCTGTGCAAGCTGTAACTTGAGTAAAAAGTTAATAAGTTGGAATATCTTAATGACAAATACACGTGTTTCTTGGAAAAACGGAGGACGAGTTCGTAAATAGGCGTTATTGCACCACTGTCAGGCACAGAAATCCCCATCAAGCGAAAACTTATAACGTGCCATAACTAAGCACTAAATTAAGACTGCGGACTCCAGATGCAAAAGGTCTTTTGGATTAAAAATTCTGAAGAAATGGGGGAAAAATTTATTTTAAAAACGACATATCACGGAACCTTGCCGACCGATTTTAAGCAAATTCAGTATATAGCATTTACATTCTGTTCAAGCCTCTAGATACCGAATATTCGGCCCACAGTATCTATTGTAGATTTTTTATCTCAAATATCGGTAAATTTGTTAGATTTATAATTGAAAATCAGGTATAATCCTTTTATAATAATAGTATGTCTGTGTTTGAAAAATGGATTGAATCGGGTCAATACTTCCTTAACGCCCACATATATACGTAATAAAAAGAGTCTCGAACTTCCGGGTGACTTTTTACTATATTTTCGGCTAATGTGTGAGTCATAAAATTTGGACTTTCCAACACACAGCTGACTTTACTCCATATGATGATGATGGTATGCCTGGTACTTCAATGAAACTCAAGTACTATATGTGGCATCGGGTCGACCAACCCAAACATACTACTTATAACGATTTTCTTTTAATTTTTCTAACAAAACTTATGCAGAATATATCGGTCAGTGTATGAGTTCCATAGAGTATACTATACATATGTATATATAAAATACATAGATTGGATTCCGATGCTCTGGTTGCCGTTTTGCACCCTAAGGTATATACCTGGCTTTGATTCTTACAAATTGCAAGAATATAAAATCTTCTGTAAATTCTTCCACCCGAACTTAGCCCTCCTTCCCTTTTTCCACTTAATATTTATTTTAAATAGCTTGTTTCGAATGGAACCACAAAGTATTGATACGTAAACAGAATCTCGTGATCTTTTACTTAAAAAATGCGGAGATTAACATAAATCGGAGTTCGGTGGCTTGGGCAGAGTTGCCACCAAAATATCCATAATTTTCATAAAAGACATCGGATGTAAGAGAATTTGTTTGTTACATATGTTTAAATGTAATGTATGCCAGGAGCTTCTTTTTGTTAACATATTATATTTCTATCTTCTATCTTTAAATCGCTATTACAAATTTTAAAGACACTTGGCAGAGCTTCTCATTCGTTTTGTGGCCACACGGTACGAGTATATACATAAATATGCATTTTTCCGAACAAATGAAGGAAGACGTATTTTTCTGTTATAAACACGTTCTGAGATTTGTCATAACTAAACTTTTTGATGTTAGTGGTAACGGGCATCAATCACCGCTATAAATTTGTGGACTAAGAAATAAACGGATGTGGCCACTCTGTTACCATATGCGCTATATTCGCGAGTTGGCGGTTGCGGGTCGGTGGCATCGCATCTCTCTTCTTGTTTATTCACACTTGGTGTTATTTTGTGGCTTCTGCGAGACGCTTTATTTGTTAAACCAATTTGAACGACTGTGACATATTGACGCATCATTAAATGGGCAATGGGCGCAGATATGCCTGAGGCTATTATTTTTATTCTACGTTGGAAAGATGTACTATTTGCGTTACTGCGACGCGGTTTCGTGACTACCAATTTTTTATGTAAATTTTGTTGTTACTTCGTCGACAGTACTAGTATAAACACTAATACCTCTTTAGCCTTATGAGTTTTTGCGCTGTCATTACTGTCTGCCAGCGCCTGTGCTCGAAATCAACTGTCTGTCTGTGGGTATGTTGGTTCAGTGCTTGTTCTTGTTTGTTATTATTGCTGTTTAACATTGAATTATGAATTCAAAATTGTTGATTATTGATTATGCAAATGCATTTTCACACTTTAAGCAAAAATGCTGACGAATTTTCGTTTCGTCGTAACGTCGCTGACCAAATAATGGATTCAATAGTAAACAATAAATTCAGCTTGGCTTAATAGAGTTCAACAATGTTTCAAAGTATGACCTGCCTTTGATTATGTAGCTACCCTGGAAAGTGAAGGAACCACCTAGTCCGGAAATATTTCACTAAGTATTCTACTATAATTTCCTCTCTGATTTACTGATGAAAGTAGCGAGAAACCTACTAAATTTATTCCAATTACAGGCGACATTGCATATGCTTCTGTTGACTATAGTCATTCTTTCAGATGAATTCCAATTTCTTCTTCCTAACTACTGTGGGCAAAAAATAGCAAGACTTTATTTTTTATATTTCGCGTGAAAACATTCGTCGAAGTATCCTTTTTACTAGGTTAGTATGGCTGTCAGTGACATCTGTGTCAAATCTTACATCAAAACAATCATTAATGTTTAGTATACACTTTTCTTTGTGAAGCACATAAAGTGTATTCGACAATTTTCACGAAAAAAAAGTTCCATTATATTTTATGTGCATAATCAAATTTCTGGTGCTGAAACGTTCAGAATATCGGTGATAATTGTTTAACGTGAGTGAGCAAGTGTTTTAGATTTTTACAAATTATTCAAAGCGGGTCGAGAACGTGTTGACGAGGAACCACCTCCAGGACCGCCATCGACATCAACTGATGATCAAAACGTTATAAAATATGAGAATTGGCGCTTAAGAAACACCGTCTAACAATCAGAGATTTCACTGGAGGGATCGATGAAAACCATTTTTAAAGATCATTTGGGCCTATGAATAGTGAAAGCACGATTGGTTCGCAAATCGCTACATTTTTTCGAAAAACGATCAGTTTTAGATCTATGCTTACGACCCTGAAACATACGATCAATCGCCCGAATTTCTTGGCAAAAGTGAGCCGAAGCCGATAAAAGCACGACAAAGAAGGTCGATTATCGAGATGTGATGCACTCCGAATTCCTTCGACTGCCCAAACTGTCAACAAGGAATACTATTTGAGGGTTACGCATCGTTTGTGCCACGCTATTCGTAAAAAGAGGCCGGAATTATGGGCCGACAACTTGGTTTTTGCACCACTACAACGCACCGTCGCATGCTGCATTGATTCTTGATGAGTTTGTCGCCAAATTTTCAATCAATACCGTGCCACAGTAACCATATTCGCCTGGTATAGTTCCGTGATGCTTCTGGCCATTCAGCAAACTCAAACGACCGCTCCGCGAAAACCGTTTCGAGTCAGTTGAAGACATTAAACCGGAAGAGCTCATTGGAGGCTATTCCGAAATTAGATTTTAACAACTGTTTCGAGGATTCAAGGAAACGTTGGTACAAGAATATTGGGGTACGAGAAATTACTTTGAGGGGGACGACATATATTTTGAAGAACAAATTAAGAATTTTAAAATTATGAACAAAGCTTACTATTTTTTGCCCTTAATACTATGGGCAACTATATATCATATGTATAGTATAGATGCAGTATTATACAGAGACTTTGACATATTTTACGTATTATTTGTTTCATTTGACAAGATAAAGAGCAGCAAGTTAAACGAAGGCACAAGTCGCCTAGATAGTTGTACCAGGGGCGTGGCGATCGCGCGAAAACCGCTTTGCAGTGCAAACGTCTCACTCTTTGGCCGTCATTAGTGGAAACTGTTGGTCCATTTGTATTACTATATATACTTTTAAAATGCAATTTCGAAAGTTTTCTCATGTACTCGTATGTATGTAAATATTCCTTGGAGTGCTCTAATTTTATGCCGAGTTAAGGTACGAATAAGGTTTTTCCCTAGGTCGACGCCGTGCTATTTTGTATGCACTGTCGTTAATTTCATAGAACTTTCTGAGCCATGTGAATTCTTGTTTATGTAAGTGGTGTAAGATATTATTCTAAAGGGATCCTCAGGACATGTTTGTTTATGGTAGACCACAATCGCGTTTGTTGCATGGAAGTACTTATGTATTAAACAAACAATATACATAGGGATAAACAATTATCGTACTCGAACAATGCGTGCACTTATGTTACTCAAACGAAAAGAACACATATTTAGGTAAACACATACAATAGGCATAAGTCTGCCCATAAATGCGATCGATTCGTACGACAATTAGCTAAATTCTTTATTGGCGTTTACATACTATGTATATTCATGTGGCAACATAAGGACGCATCTGCTTAAGAAAATAAGCAAATAAGGATAAGTGTCGATTAAAGGAAAGTAGCAAATTGTGTGACGATAACACAAAAAGCAAGAACATATTGTACTAAAACAATTTCTAATTGTAATGAATATATTGTACAAACACATACATACATACATACAAATAAGTATGTTAAGTTCTTCGCCGCTTGAAACACCAAAGGATATACACATGTTATTTGTACTCTCAAGTGGACTACTTAAGAATACTAAAGGAATATTCGATTATGTGTCTAACAGTACTTGCAGACCTATGCCTAGATGCCGAAATTTGTCAAACTGCAACATTCTTAAGTATACGAATTATTAGGGCATACATTTCCAATAGTCCACAGTGCTTGTGTGGTAAATAATTTCTATTGTGAGCCTACTTAAGCCGTGTACAAACAGATTATTCAACCATTGAGTATAACCCACACAATCCCTTTCAGTTTCTATCACTAAGCAATTATTGGAATAACGAGTTTAGTTGAGGCTTGCGGAAAATGTCTTTAAAATTGTGCTTTCGGGAACATACATATGTACATAGTACATACATGTACATATGCATGTAGATACTTTGCAACCTTGTTGATAGTTTGACCGGTCGGAAGGAATTCGGAGTGCATTACACCTTGATAAGCGAAGATAACCGTCAACATAACTTTGATATTTTACCTTCTTTGATGTACTTTTTTGGACTTCGGCTCACCTTTTTCACGATATTAGGCCGATTGATTGTCTGTTTTCAGGTCGTGAGCATAGATCTAAGATTCATCGTCAGTAATAATAAGTTTCATGACATCCTGGTGGTGGGAAAGCATTGTGTTACGGATGTTAACGAGACGCTGTTTTTCGCAAAAATTTAGTGATTTTGGAACAAACCGTGTTTGTTTCTAGATGGTTTTCACTTTCGATATTCCAACAATGCCAGTAAGATTTCTGACTGTTAATCGTCCATTCTTAATCACGATTTCCTTTATTTTTATTCGAGTTTTGATCATCATTTGATGTTGATGGCGGTCCTGGAGGTGGTGCGTCACCAACGCGTTTTTGAACCTCTTTGAATATCTTGTACCAATCAAAAATACTTGCTCGCGACAAACAATTATCAGCGAAGCCCCCTTTCAATATTTTGAAAACTTCTGTGTTGAATAATTTCACTCATCGTAAAATGCCCAACTCCCTTTATGCACTTAAAAATGACAAGCGTATACTAAACACTATTGATTATTTTGATGTGATATTTTACACAGATGTCACTGATAGACACTAGCCTAGAAACCTAGAAAAAAAAGATACTTCGTTGAATGAGTTTTCGCGAGAAATTTTAATTTAAAAGTCTTGCTATTTTTTCTGCGCTGCAGTATGAACGCAGAAACAACCGTTATCCTAATTTTTTTTTTTTTGGAATAGTTGCTGTTAATTGAATTTAAAATTAACTTTAATTTAATTTTCCATCGATTCCTGTTTTATTTTAAAAGGTAAGTATGGTAACTTTGAATTTGTATTGTGATGTGAATGTAAGATGGGCATGGTCAGCTCGAAACAAATTGCCGCCTTAGGTAAATGCTAAATTCTGCGCCGCTTTTAAGTCTAAGCAAATCAACTTCAGCTCAACCCAACTCTTTTTTGGTATTAAGAACTTCAACTAATTTCAGTCGAAGTTTCGTTTGTGTTGTCAACCTTAATAATGAAGATTTGACAAATAATTTTTAAATAAAAAATAAAAAGAAAAGTTAAAAACAAAAAAGTTGAAATTTGACAACAGCTTTAAGGAATTTTTTACCGAATTTCAAACTTCAACCAAAATGCAGTTCTGTTGAAGATCATAATATTGACCACATAATTATTGGAAAAATATTATAATATTTGTAAAAATCAAACACAACTGTTTTATTGCGAAGTATTTCTGCCACCTCTGTTTCAATTGATAATGTTGCCAAGCCCACACCTTGTATTAATGCCATTTCTAATTTTTTGCAATGCTCAAAAATGTATGTGTATGTAAAACAATATTAAATAAAAATCAAAAAAGATGGGTCAAAAACGTTGTGAGCCACTGTACATACATATGTACATATATGTACATGCAGGGTTTATCCAGAAAGTAATAAGACTGAGTCGATTAAAAAAAATTGATTGAACCAATTGTTAAAATTCTTTAAAAACTTTCAAAATAGGCTCTTCCTGCGTCGATGCAGCGCTGCCAACGCGATTTTCCTAAGGGCGAACTGGCCTTAAGAGCCGAGGTGCATGCTGCTTGGATAAAAGCTGCTTTCTGGTTTTCCCTGGCCACATCTGGGCTATAGGGCACGGAAGCGTTGGGATGTCGGCCTTGGTTAGATAGCGGTGTAGGCCGTGAGAGCCGGGGCGTTATCATCGTGCAACTTCCAATCGGCTGCGATGTCTTGTCGAACCCGATTAACCCTCCGTGCTCCGTCACAATGTCATGAACCACAGAATTTGATAAATTTAACATCTGGGCAATTAAACGAATACTTAGTCGTCGGTCTGAGTTTTAAACTTTGCGTACACGAGTCACATTGTCGGTGTTTGTCGATGTCGTAGGTTTCCCAGCACGGTCTTCATTAGCGACCTCCTCCCGGCTCTCCAAAAATGCCTCGAAACATACCACTTCTTGCTAAAGCAACATCTGGATAAGCCTGTTTGATCATATCAAACATCTCCGTCGCAGATTTACCTCGTTTCATACAGAATTTAATCGCGTATCTCTGCTCTAACGAACGCTGCATTTTCGGCTTGCACCACTCACAGAAACACGTTGCGCGAAAATGTTTGTCCTAACTTTCCAGGTGCTCAGAGACAACTGACCAGCCGCTCGTTCGTTAGCTAGGAATGCCCTCTACCGAATCCAGTCGGGGCGCGCTCGCTCCGAAGTACGGTCGCGGCGGAAGAAAATCATTCCTATTACTTTCCGGACAAACCCTGTATGCATCTTGAAGTGAAAATATGTACAAATTTCACAGCCTAGTAGTTAAAACAATTTGCTGATAATAAGTATGCCCATTATGAATAATAACTTGACGGGTTTCTTATCAACATTCTCAATACTTTTTTGAGCTGTGACCTTAATGTCAGACGCCATGCTACATTGTTATATATACTCACACATATGTACTTTATTAGTTCTGGTTTTGAAATGACTCTATGTTTATTGCATAATGTATGTATGTACGTTTGTTTTGGTTCAATATTTTTATACTCTTGCAACATGTTGCTGCAGCATATAGTAGTTTTTTTCACCCAATGATTGTATGTATCATCTCTAAGCTAATCGAGTTATATATGTATGTATGTATATATAAATGATCAGGATGACGAGACGGGTTCCAATGCGGGTGACTGTCTGTTCACTCGTCTGTACTAGCTGTAACTTGACTAAAACTTGAGATACCTTAATGAAATGTGGTACACATTTCTCGGCATCGTTACACTGTTCGTATTGCAGGTGGGCATAATCGGACTACAGCCACGCCCACAAAATATCATAAGCAAAAACCTACAAAGTTCCATAACTAAGCACTAAATTATAATATAGAACTCTAATTGACACAGTAGATTACACCTGTGGGAAAAAAAAATTGAAAAAATGTACGTGGCCCGCCCTCTAAAAATGGATGAACTGCGGCACTGTTACTCTAACGGTTCTGTTTAAAATTACTAAAAGAGCGATAAGTCAACAAATGAATGCGCTAAAAACATAAAATTTTACACCCGAGCTCATAAGAGGGCCTCCACAAGAGCCGCTGTCAAAGTTTGACAATGGGTGTGGCACCGCTCACATTTATGTTAAAAGCAATGTCTCGGCTCTTTCTCGACCGATTTCAACCAAATTCGACAAATAGCATTATCCTGATATTTCTATGCCACAATACGAAATTCACCCATTACAACAATCACTCCTACTTCTCATAATACTTTTCTTGAAGTGTGACTTATGATCAAGAACTAACCACACCGGATCAAAACTGTCTAAGCTCGCAGGAACCGAATTTTATTCCCAACTTTTGAACAAAAATAAATACAATTTGTGAGACATATTATAGAAACGCAGAAGGAATCCTTATCTGATAATAATACATACTTATGTTCATATGCTAAAAACCCCTGGAATCGGATCATTAATTTCCGTATCCCCCATTATTTAACGTCCAAATCAAATTTTAATGCTACCGGAATTATAAATCCACTGTATCAGCGCAAAGGTAAAGAAAATGAAAGAAGAAAGATTTAGAAAAAAGCATAACGCTGTAAATGAAATTCCACTTTTAATAGAAAACAAGTAGGGAAGGACTAAGTTCGGGTGTTTCCGGGCATTTTAGAACATATCTATATAGTATAACAGACTACTTAGTTTCATTACTACATTTGCTTCTTGGCCGAGATATTTAGGGATATGGGGCATAGGCCTACATACAAGTAGATCTAGATAGATTTCTTTCATATTTAGCGTAAAATCGGATTATGTAAACTTTCATATAATTTTACACAAATTTTTGATCAAGATTTGCTTAGTTGTAGGTGTTATAAAGACCCTTTAGGTAAAAAAACATTATACTCTGTTGCATTATGAGAGTAGAAATGTCAAAAATCCATGACAAAGTGGAGAGTCATTTTCATACTTACTACTTTCATTTCTGATGATGTGATGTCGTATACTAATCGAAAAGGCGCTTATAATTTGTATTTTGTAAACTTGTGCAACATAAAAAATAAAAGTCCGTATTGGAAGCACCTTTGCCCCTGTCACACTACGTTGATCCCCCGAAATTTTACAAAATTGTAAAAAGCAAATGCTGAGAGAATGCGAAGTGTCACAAAATCAAATGGTCTCCTCCCACAAATTAAAGAGGTAAGTTGTAAAAATAAAAAAAGTGTTTGTACAATAGTGATCTCATCATAATGGAAGCTCTTAGAGTAATAAATTTTTGTATCCTAGTAAAGAATAGTTCTTCGTGATAGTATGTGCCCGATGCTGTCTTCAAATATCTTATTAATAACACTATACATATTTATGTCTGTATATATGTATGTTAAAGTAAAAATTTATGTCGACACATTTCTGGAAGTCTTGGCCTTCTTTATTCATTGCAGTGTTAAATTAACATAGGAAACTTGCTAGTAAAAACCTAATATTTTCAAGGCGTATTGTGCCGATGTTTTGGAACTTTTGTTAATTCTAGGCATGCGCTTGCGCAGATAAATATGAGCATGTGCTCAATGCGCTATGGAAGAAAAGAAGTGTTTCGGATTTAAAATTCACTTCAGTGATCGCAGTAAAAAAGAAGCCGCTATTTTCAACACCACTGGTGACGGAAAAGCTGAAAGGAGAAAGCAGACGATAAACTAACGTGAATTCGTGGGGATCTATTTCAGTTTTTACTAGGCTATTTTGACGGATGAAAGAAAAGGCTCTACAACAAAGATGATGGAGATAAGCCTGTCATTGATCCCACCTCAAATTGCGCACGGCCATTGGGATCTACTTTCACATCTAGATGTATGTATGTATATACACGTACGTGTAAAGGCTCATATTCGTCACTCATGCACACTTATGCACAAATGTATGTATGGATGTTTGTATATATTGCAGGTACAGCACAAACAAAGATGTGCGCTTAAGGGAAACGCGGTATATCAATTGGGCGGACAACGGTATTGTTAGGGCTATTACACTTAGTCAGCTACCGACTTTAATACCAACAAAGATCACTCAAAGATGAAGAGAACAGATGAACTGCCGCCAGTAGAATTGGTTCACATTGGCGGATCTCTTTTATGTCGAAAAATACCGACGAGGGATTATCTCTTTATCGGTCCTAATCTCAAGTAGTTAATAAAGTGCATTACTTTGTGTTTTAGCCGCAACAGCTATTGATTACTGCCACTGAATAATTGGTCTAAGAAAGCGTGAGCGTCATGGCTTCGGTATGCGTATATATGTATATACATATACATATGTATGTTAAATATTCGAATACGTACATACTTACAAGGAGAAAGTGACTCAAAATTGTACAGAACCATTCTTTAGGCATTTTATAACAAAGTTTTTAACTCAACTATATACATATTTCTCCTTTAAATCATCGCTAAAACCATAACTTAGTACCAATTGATCATATGTCTGGTTGATAATATCTCCCATCTAAACATGTAGGGTCACATACCAAATATAATTGTCTTCGTCATTCCTATAAGGTTTAATACAGATAAATACATAAATTTTTCTAGTAATTTGTATCACTGCGATCGGGTTAGGCAGGGATAAGACAGTTTTGTGATTGCTTGTCTCAGTATGGATTGTTCAAGCACGAAAGATGGACACCATATCTTAAAGTTTTGATTCGAAAAGAAGCATTCTGAGAATAGAATATGGTCAGGCGAAACCATGCCCGGTGATTGGAATTTAAGTGACCTTTGTCCAATCCACTAACAGGGGAAACCTCACAATCTGCGCCAACTACCTTATTCGGACCTTATCAGTATGGCTTTAGGCCTGGAAAATCAACAACTGACCAAATATTCACCATGCGTCAAATCTTGGAAAAGACCGGTGAAATAAGGATCGACATACACCACCATTTCGGCGGAGAAAATAATTCGAGCTGTAGAGCTGAATAGAGAATACACAATCTTTTCTAAGAGCGTTCAGCTGCTGACGTACGTCCATGAAATTGATATCATCTGAAGAGTCGGTGTTATGAGCTTTCGAGAGAAAGGTCTTACGGAAGATTTGCGCATTGACAACGGCGAATACCGCACTCGATGGAGCGATGAGCTGTATAAAATATACTTTGACGACATTGACATAGTTCAGCGAATTAAGAGACAGCAGCTACGGTGGCTAGGTCATGTCATCCGAATGGATAAAAACACTCCAGTTCTGAGAGTATTCGACGCAATCAGTACCCGCCGGGGAAGCAGAGGAAGAGGAATACTTCCACTCCGTTGGAAAGACCAGGTGCAGAAGAACATGACTACACTTGGAATCTCTAACTGGCGCTAAACAGCGAGATATGTCATACATTTCTAAGTGTCAACATTTGAGGATAATCCCTCTATCTATAAAACCCCTTAGCTTTCATACACCTAACATATTAATTAGCGCCCTTTCCCTTGGCTTTATAACTTTTAATCATACATATCGGTCAATTTTAAGCACACTCGTAATCTTAACACCGACATCTGATGTCTTCACTTATGCAAAAAAAAAAGTTACCATCGTTTAATACATTGTGATAAACGACTACCACCTCTGTTTTCTGGCGGAACGCTTGGATGCCGTATACGATACGTCGATAACGACCGTCAAAATAGTATTTAACTAGTTTCCACGTGGTCGTACGTGGTGTTTTGATGAGCCACCCATAAGTCCTGAAAACAGAATATAACATGTTAAAAATCCACGCTATCGTATTGGCAGTCCGCCGATTGAAGGTGCTCGTGATGGCTGAAGATAACTAAAAACTAAGTGGGTGCGTTGTTTGTATATATCATAAGTTAATTAAATTTTGGGTATTCATCGAGTTATCACATATGCCATCAATTTTCACAAATTTCGGAGTTATACTGTGTATTCGAACGAGGGTCGCCGAGAGAAAAATTGGTCCCACGAAAAAAAAGGTGGCGTCCTCATCCCTGCAGGAATCTTTCCATAATATAAATTTTATTAATTATCTTCCCACTTACTACTTCAATGTTTTTGAACAATAAATAAAATGGTTTTCATAAAAGTAAAATACATAGATAGTGAATCAGTTCATACATAGACTTATATTCAAAAATATAATCGCATAATCGGTGAAAATTTTCGATCTTTTTTTGTCGATGGCATTGATTTCCGGAAGAATCAAATTTCTGTCATTTATTGACTAAAGAATTTTAAACCACATTGAGGCCATCAACATGCACACAAAAGTACTCACATAAAGGGTGATCCATTCAGAGGTTCCCTACTTTTTTAAAGAAAAAACTCAGAAACTTCAAATTTAATGTGGAATGTTTATTATCGTTCGAAAGAATATTCTTTGGAATCTATTTTTTGGAGATTATCTCTTTCAAATGTTACCCGCAGCTACGTCGCAGATGGTCCATCCTTTGAGTCCAAGTTTCTATGACTCGTTCGAGCTTTTCGACTGGTAACTGGCGAATGATTTGCTGCAAGGCCTAAAACGAAGCAAGATTGGCTGCATAGATTTTAAACTTTACATATCCCCACAGGAAAAAGTCTAATGGTGTGATATCACACGATCTTAGTGTCCAATCGACCGGCACACAACGTGAAATTATCTACTCACCGAAGTGTTCTCTCAATAAATCCATTAATTGATGCGATGTGTGCGAAGTGGCGCCGTTTTGTTGAAACCAAATATTTCCGAGATCACGAGCTTCAATTTCAATCGGTTGCCGTGGTGCGATAACGGTCGTCATTGAAGGTTACGTCTCACTGGGATCATTTTTGAAGAAATGTGTATCGATGATTCCACCAAATCGTTGGTTCTTCTGGATGAAATGACGGCTTTGGGATCTCTTCATGTTGCTCTTCGTCCCAAATACGGTAATTCTGCTTACCAAAAATAGGCTTCATCGCTGAACAAAATTTGGCTCCAAATTTTCGGATTTTCCTGGAACTTTTCAAGAGCCCATAGAGCGATGCGAAGTTTGTACGCTTTCAATTTAATATCTAAACGTAAAATGGGCCAAGTCGTTAAATACGTCAGTTCGAGTAGGTGCGAATTTCGCCGAATCGCTGCTATATTTTCTTCACTGGATGCTGGACATGGTCTATTGGGTCGAATATTATCCAATAATGACTGCTGGGTCTCAAGATGGGTGATAGCATAGTACGCTTAGTAGACCGATTGTATTGACCACAAGTTGAGCGAAGCGCGCGAAACACATTCATTAAAGAACGTGAATTTTCGTTATAAAAATTGAACGACTTGTTAAGGTTGTTCATGCGTAAGTCTTTCAATGATGAAACGCCAAACAATACTGAACAAAAATAATCCGAGAAACTTTTTTGCAAATGGCGTGACGGCATCGATTCTAGCAGATTGTATTAGAAAGACAATGAAGTGAATTGGGTAGTTTGGATTTCAGAATCTCTAAACGTATTAAAACAATGTTGAACGACACCAAAAAAAGTTATTGCACAAGAGCAACATGTGGGTAGCACAGGCGAAATGCATGTATATTTTTACCTATTTACCAAAAATTGAACTTACAAACTTCCAGCTGCTGACAAATATTTGACGGGACTTATCTATGTATGTACAGGAATATGTACCTATACATAATGTACAATATATAAGAAATCTTTTCGTAGCGATTTGTATTCTTACAAAGTTTGAAAATTTGTTCAAATATGTACGATTTTGGTAGTTTTAACGGAAGTCCAACTATTGGCCAGCCAACTGTTGCCAAATGTAAAGTACGATTAAGTAAACTGAGAGCAGCCTTTCAATAAAAGATTGTAATATGTATTTATGTTCATAGGTACGCGGATACACGTGTAGGTGCTTACATTCTTATGTATACATACATATGTACACAGTACAAATATACATATATACATACGTATGATTTGTATGTATATGCATGAAGACCACGCTGGTGGCGCCTGTGTGTGGTATGCTTGCGAAAGAGCACAAGCGCACCTTACGAAGAAACAACAATTTATACATAAATATGTACATGACCATGCATCCATTCGTACGCATGCATGTATGTATGTATATAGCATAATTGTGTTCCAACTACTGCGGCAGCGGCAGAGGCAGACATAAACAAAACGAAGACGCAAACTTGACTGGTTGATTTGGCGCCAGTTCAACTTTATCGCTCTCTTAATGAAATTTCTTTTCTTCTTTAATATTTGCGTTAACGTTCGTGTGCATTTGTTTCTTTAGTGGCCTTTTAGACGGTAGCCCTTTAGTGAATTGGTTGAATGTTCTTTTCGATTTTTGTAAGCCCACATGCATATTAATATGAGTATGTATGTATGTATGTAGTCTGTTTTGGAGCTATCGATACGAATTTGGGGCTGCAACCGTAAAAATGCTGTTGGCGCTAACGAGCCATTTGACAGGTTGATTCATAGGGTTTGTGGTTGTGAGTGCCAAAGAGCTCTACTATGTGTGCCTGCATGGAATTCAAGTTAGATGGCGAGACAAAATGCTGGAAGCTGCTACGGCGTCAATGCCATTCATTCATCCAGACATTATTATTGTACTTTGCTTACCTTTATTTTCGTTGTTGTTATTGCCTATGCATATACATACATATGGATGTATGTACATTTGTATAATTTGTAATAACAATATGCTATGTTGCAAAGGTGAGAATATGTTTGCTATGAACGATGAGCAGAATTACCAATTCAAATAGCACCTGAAAACCAATGTGAGTTCATTAACAAAACATTTTATTTTTGTTGCATGGCGAGAAATTCCACAAACAACGCCTTATGTACACTTTTAGTTGTCATGTCTAAATATACTTACGTACTACGTATGAAATGGGTTAACGTAGATATGTGTATGTATGTAAGTACGAATGTTGGTACATATTAAAGCCTTGTTATGAGCGATTAGCAATGACGACAAGCGGAAAAATATAAATGTAATACATATGTACATGCATACACATATACATACATGTACATGTACATGTATATGTATGTATAAATGTATCTAAGTACAAGTAATTCGGAAAAGTTTGCTCTGCCGGCACTGAGTATTGGCGGACTGTGCACCTCGACACTTGCGATACATTGAATCCAAAGCGTTTTAACACTCATCAACTTTTCATGGCATTTCACAGCTTAACGCGCTCGCATAATGGACTCATAGACGGTGATCATTTGTTGTGCTAACAATATTCTCAATGTTTTCATGGAATTTCATCTCAATTGAATTGAATTAATTCACGCCTCACGAGCGTTGTTTGCTAGTAGTTGCCGACATCGTCTATCGCTAAATATACTTATGTGTGTATATACATATATACAAATGTGGTTTGTAAGAGAGAATATTGCTAGGATGTACTACTATACCCAAAAAAGCTCGAGTAGAAAAGCGAAAAAAATAAAAAAATAAAATATAGAAAAAAAAAAAAAATACGACAGATACAGTATTCCGAACTGAATAATTTTTTCGGATATTGCACCGTTGACTTGGACAATACCCATGCCAATTTTGTTGCAGATACCTCGTTACGTTGATGAAAAAGTTTTCTGTACAAGCGTTTGATTCCGAACGCTCATTTTGGATGACAGCTATATGCTGTAGTTATCCGATATCGGCGGATTCCGACAAATAAGCAGGTTCTTGGAGAGAAAAGAGCGCGTACAAAATTTCAGATCGATATCTCAAAAACTGAGGGACTAGTTCATGTATGTAAGTACATAATGGGCTGTCAAAAAAGTCTTGCGGTATTTTTATTGTATCAATTCGTGTGGCACCCATACATCGAGCTTCTTAGTGACTCCAAGCTTCTTCAAATGGTTTATAACGGTTTGATGACTACTATGCCGGTCTCTTTCGACCAATTCAGCGGTTTTATCGCAATTTTCGACGACAGGCCTTCCGGAGCGTGGCGCATCTTCGACACCTCTACACTAGAACGAAAACGTTGAAACATCGTTGTGCGGTGGAAATGGAAACTGTATCGGGTCCATAAACTGCACAAATTTTATTGGTGGCTTGAGATGCATTTTTTGCCTTTATCATAGTAGTACTGTAAAATATGCCGTATTTTCTCTTTATTGTGCTCCATGTTTGCGACACTATAACTCACGAACGACTTAAAAGAAACGACAATCAATCAAACTCGTGTTAGCGCGTGAAATGAGCTTTCCAAAAAGGTATAGCATGACCCGATGCGAAGAATAAAACTAGAACCTACGCGCTTTCGCACCAACTAGCGAAAATACCGCAAGACTTTTTTCAAAAATTATGACTATTTGATGCCTGAAATTGAAGCTCGTGACATCGGTGACATTTGGTTTCAACAATCAATGGATTTATTGAAAACACACTTCGGTGAGCAGATAATTGCACGTTTAGGGCTGGTCGATTAATCACTAAGATCGTGTGATATAATACCGTAAGACTATTTCCTGTGTGGACATGCGAAGTCTAAAGTTTATGCGGACAAAAATATTACGCTAGTCACCAGTCGAAATGTTCGAGCAACGAATAAATGGAAATCTTCAAAAAATATGTAAATGTCAGAGAATATTATTTCGAATGATAATAAACATTCCCATTAAATTTGAGGTTTGTTTAAAAAATTTGGATCACCCTTTATAAAAAAAATATCATAAATAAAAATATAGCTATTTATGTATATGTGTGAATACCTACATATGTATATTTCTAATATAAATATTTGCAGTCAGGAATAGTTGGCGATAACAATATTATTATTTACTTTAAATTTTATTTTAGATGCACAAGTTTGGTTGAAATATGTGTGCGAATACATTGTACCTACATATGTATGTACGTACAGTACAAATTTCGATCACATTTTGCTGGGCTAATTAATGCCAAAGCCTCACGTATTAAATGTGTGCACTTTTTGGGACCTCAAAAATTCGAAAATCATAAAATTAGTATTGACAAAAAATCAAAAAGGCGACTGGGATGTCAGACCACCACCATGTCAACGCAGAGGCGTACCACAGAAACCTAACGAAGGGATTGTTTATTTTACACGTAATATAAAGTGGTTTCATTTGCTTAAAATATTTGCTCACTGGACTAGTAGATAAAATTAGAGCCAAAAATATTTGGGTGATGGGAATGAAAAGTACATATGTACATACATATGTACATTTTTATGCAAGGTAGTTTGCACGGAATAATAGAACATTTTAAATTCTAATTACTTTGGAAATCCAAACTTTAACGCTTCAAGAAAATAGTGCCCTACGTTTCCTCTTTGGTTACGACTTTGTATTAATTTTGTACCATACTATTGTCCTATGTACCTGTGCAGTCAGTCCTGCGGGTACATTTATATGCCGAACAGTCCGACGAGAGTAACTCTTGCCAATACGATTAAAAATGCACATTATTAATTAGCTGTTATAATTGCATTTAAAGAGCCATTAATATTTATAGAATTCATAATAAATAATGAGGAGGTGAATTCGGTTTAGTATTCTTGCACTGCGATGACAGTAAAAAAGCGAAAAGCACAAGACGGAAAATTGAATACCCATGCCAACACATCATTATGGATATTTGGGTCTGTTTAAATGTTGGCTGTGTTCTTTTGTGTGGCATACACAAAAATGTTCTGGTTTGACAAATTTCTTTTGAACAAAAATCGTATGTATGCATGCACAAACACACATACATATGTACAAGTACATATATAGGCGCCCTCGCGGTACTGAACCGAAGATAGTTATTTGAATTTTATACTCGTGCAAACTGTGAAAGAGATTACAACAGTTTTGTTCATTTAGTGGCTAAAAAATAATAAAATCATAAATCAGAAAATCATGTCAAATATTCAGATTGTTTAGATTTATTAGCCTCGAGATAAAAATTTGAGCACCTGAGATTTAGAATTACTATACGAGGTGTGTTCAAAAAGTATCGCCAATTTTGTGTTTTTTATTATTTATTTATTATTTATTATTTATGAATCTCTATTTTGTCCCCTTCAAATCCCCATGAGATATTATACAGTTGTGCCAACGGTTTTTCTAATCTTCGAAGCACTTCAAAAAATCATTTTTTTTTTATCTTCTTCAGCTCCTCCTTCGATGCCGTCTTTATCTCGTCAATAGAAGCGTAACGTCGTCCTTTCATGGGCCTCTTCAGTTTAGGGAACAAGAAAAAGTCACAGGGGGCCAGATCTGGGGAATACGGTGGCTGCGGCATCATTAGTGTGTTGCTTTTGGCCAAAAAGTCGCGCACAAGCAACAATGTGTGTGAGCAGGGGCGTTATCTTGGTGCAAAAGCCAATTTTTGTTCTTCCACAAATCCGGGCGTTTCTGGCAGATTGCTTCCCGCAAATTGCGCATAACTTGCAGGTAATATTCCTTATCGACGGTTCTTCCCTGTGGCAAGAACTCATGATGCACCACGCCCCTGCAATCGAAGAAAACTGTCAGTTACGATTCGCGATACTTTTTGAACACTCCTCGTATATGTAAGCGTTTTATAGAAAGATACTTATTGAGCGAAGATATATTAGGTTTTTTAATGGGACATTTAACGGATAAGTTTATCTCCTCCCTTACATTTTTTGTATCAATAAATGGGGAAAACAGTCTTAATCTTTTCATAAAGTCGAAATATGTACATATACGTTATATTGATTCGCGCCGTACCCATTTCTTTAAATATGTAATTCCTTACTTATATAAGTACAGTAAAACCCGCTTAATTGCCTCACGGAAAATTTCCGCCTTTTGTAGGTAATTAGGCTGGTTGGTACTTAAACAGCCGCTTAAGTCCCTCGATGCAAGTACTAAGCACCAAAATGTTGGTTATTTAAGCGGGAGGCACTTAAACGGGTTCTACTGTATAAGCTTTCGTTCTCTTAGTTCTTTCATTTTTCAGATTGTCCCATGGAGCTTGAATGACGCTTTCCTTCAACCAATGATTGCATTATTGCCGTCACCGCATAGCAAAGAAATATAATTGCAGTTAATTGCCGATGAATATATGGAATTTTCAAACTAATTAACTTATATTAAATGCCAGGAAGGATTTCATCTCATAAGTATGCGCTTGGGCACTGACTGAAAGCTATTTCAGGCCTTTCTCCAACATAAACAGACACATACTCATGTGCAGGTATTTACATAGGTAGAAAAGAGTGCAATTTCGACAGAGCCAAACAAAAGGGATAGCAGATTTATTAAATAAAAACATTCTCTATAGAGTTATAACAGGTTTGGCAATAATTAGAGAACGACTGATGATATATTTTTTTTTATTTGAGATACTTTGGATCGTCGCCGATTCTCCTCTTGTGGATTCTAGGCAGTTTAGAGACTTCATGTTAACAATCTCCCTCTGTTCTGCGCTCAAGAAAATTCGACAAATAGAAAACCGTGTTATCAGACTGTGCCCCTTTCCCACTATATCCCTATTGAATCCCTGCTTATAACTAGATGTGTTAGCTTACGTAAGCGTCAAGTGGCATGGTAAGCCAAGCGCGAAGTGGCTTAGTAATAATTTTACTACTCTGAAAATATATGAATAAAGTAACAGAAATGTATTCCAGATATTTACCGTTTTATTTTAGAAACAAAAGACTGTCTCCATTTTTAAATATAATAAATTACAAATTGGTGTATTTAGTTATTTATGTATCGAAATTTTAGTAGAAAGCCAAGAAAAGCTGCCAACGGAGCAACCTGTTGCCATTCTTTACCTTCTTTTTTACTGGCGTAGACACCGCTTATGCGATTATAGCCGAGTTAACAACAGTCCGCCAGTCGTTTCTTCACTTGGTCCTTCCAACGGAGTGGAGGTCTTCCTCTTCTTCTGCTTCCACCGGATGGGTACTGCGTCGAATAATTTCAGAGCTGAGTGTTTTCGTCCATTCAGATAACATGACCTAGCCAGCTTAGTCGCTGTCTTAATTCGCTGAACTATGTCAATCTCGTCGTATATCTCATACAGCTCAGCGTTCCATCGAATGCGATATTCGCCGTGGCCAAAGCGATTATAAATCCTTCGCAGAACCTTTCTATCGAAACCTCGCAACGTCGACTCATCAGTTGTTGCCACCGTCCATGATGATCAAAATGGATAGACACCATTATTTTAAGTTTGGAAGAGGCTACAATAGTCGGGAAGCCTGAACCTAAAATTAAGAGGATACCTCTTCAGTACTAGCCGTACTCGAACGTATTTTGTAATAAAATCAAAATTTCGAGTTCGCAGAGAGCAAATCGAAGAAGAGCAGAAATGTAAGTAATGTCATGGGCCCAGGGGGCTTGAATCTGTCTCAGGCGTTCACGGCCACTATATCAGTGAGACATCACTTCAATCACGTTCTAGATGGAGCAGTAGAATTGCACTTTTGCGTATTGAAGTAGCATCTGAGATTCTCCCCTTCGAACGCGCACGACGCTGTGCTCTTTATGGCCCACTCTTCCCCAAACAACCGACTGAAAACGGATTTATTGATTAACGATCTGCTTCCACACTAGTCATGTTCAATTTATTATAATATTCCATTCCATTTTAATTCAAAGAAAATACTAATTGTGATCATATTTAATGTTAGTTTCCACTCGAACTCAACCATTTCGGTGTGTTGTTTAACTGTTTTAATTATCAAATTTTCCGTTTTGATTAACCAAGAAAGCAAAATGCGATTGGCCTGAGATGTACGCACATATGAATGTGTGTGAGATACGAGTACTCACCTTGACAGCGCAATAATCAGTCACAATTCTCAATGGATCCATGAAAAATGATATTACTCACGTCAACTGTTAACATGGAACTTCAGGCTTCCGAAAATCTTCTCGCCAACAGGTAATACTCCTAAATTTGCTGCATCCCGCACTTATACACACATATACATACATGCATATGTAAATAAAAACCTACTTCACTTCAGCACCCAAAAATCATCGATCATCTTGGCCATAAGACATAGGCATTTAATAAATACACACAGATCATCGTGCAGCAACCAAGCAATGTGTCGCCAGTTTTACTTTTTCAACCGTACCATTACCGGCCGAAATGTCAGTGTGAAGCTCATCATAAACTTCGTCAACCGCTCATTTTGGTTTATGACGGTTTCATTATACTAAATGAGCTGCTTCGCACGCCGTAGCACTAACTACACGGACAGACATGCATCTGATGCTGTAGCCATTCGTTTGCCTCTAGATCTTTATCAATAAATTTGGTCGGAGGCGCCTGAAATTTAACTTATCACTATAAATCTGTAAGCCTAAATACAAGCTGCTATTTGTATGAATACATACGTACATACATATGTATGCATACAAATTAAAACACCACAGCAGCTACCCTTTAGAGAAAATACTTGGAAATTAGTTAGAATTTCTGAGTTATGTGAGCTATGGAAATGAAAGAAACATTGAATTTCCTCTGACATTTTGTAGATATTTTTAAAGACCTTAATCGAATATAGCTATTTTAAGGTTTTAGTTGGACCGCACTTAACAAAAAGTAACTCAGCTTTATATTTTATGCCAATAGGGTAATTCCTGGTGGGTAAATAAGTATCTACATAAAGTGTTAGGTGGGTTTCAGAGGCTAAAAATAAGCGTATTTTCATCATTTTTTTGTAATATATACAATAATATATTTCATACAAACAATTCAGCATATCGAAGGTACATATTTAAAGACTATTTTGTGAAATTTTCATGTAAAAATTCTGAAAACTCAGCCGTTGACAACTCATCTCCCGTGACGTCTCAAAAAAAAGTGATCTTGCCGTGGACGTCATAACTCATAATTGGATTATCTAAAATCAAAAAACCAAAAATATTTCGTTAGTACATGCATAAATCTCTTTATTGAACGAAGGAAAAAAATAATATCGAAATTTGAATTTTTGACAGACTTAGAAAAAAATAACACATTTTTTGGTTAAATTTTCGCCATATTTTGGCTCAAAAAAATTATTTATTATAAAAAAAATGATCGTTCATTAAGTAGATAATGTTATTCCAAAGATGTGTGCAAAATTTGAGCCAAATCGGTTTATAACTTTTCGAGAAATCGTGTCCACCGACTTAAAAAATAGAGTTCTGAGATAAATACGTTTTATCGGCGAAGCGCTGCGCTGACGTGGCCTAATGGGCGGAACTTCCGAAGGATATATCTCCTAGAATTTACTCGGATCGATTTGAAATTTTAGGATAATATTCTAAACATATTGGACTATTTAATAAGACAAAAAAATCGATTTTTTTTTTTTAATTTTCAAACCCACCTAACCCCATAAATATGTGCATTTATATTATCTTGTCCAAAATATCTTTTATACATACATATAGTATGTACAGGGTTTGTCCGGAAGGTAAAAGAACTGATTTTCTTCCGCCGCGATTGTAAATACTTCGGAGCGTGCGCGCACTGACTGGTTTCGGTAGAGGGCGCTCCGAACTAACGAACGAGCGCTTGCTCAGTTGTCTCAGAGCACCTGGAGTCAGGACAAACATTTTCGCGCGACATGTTACGTTTCATATTTGTATACATCTAAGTAGGACTGACCTCATTTGACCAACCTTTTCGTTTTCTTGTCGTTTTGTGGTTGCGCCAACTAATGGATGAGTAGACAGAAAAAACAAAACAATTCGTGGCTAAGTCAATTTGAGTACTTCAACTCTAACTTCTCCCATCTTCACAAAAATTGTTGCATCGAAGTGAACATAATTTCCATGGCAAATTGATTGTGGTTATGTTTAATGTAAGTAAAGTTACGTGAGTATCTATCAAAAATAATGAATGTTTATTATCATTCGAAATAAAATTTTTTGGAATCTATTTTTTAAATATAACCTCTTTCAATCCGTTAAGTCCAATTTTAAATGACTCGTTCGAGCATTTCTACTGGTAACTGGCGAATGTTCCAAGGCCTGAATCGAAGTGGGATTGTCCGTATAGACTTTAGACTTTACATACCCTCATATGATATCACACGATCTTGGTGGCCAATCAACCGAACCAAAATGTGAAATTATCTGTCCACCGAAGTGTTTTCTAAATATATCCATTGACTGAGGTGATATGTGGGAAGTGGCGCCGACTTGTGTAAACCAAATGTCGCCTCGATCATTGGCCTCAATTTTAGGTATCAAAAAGTCGGTTATGATGGCTTGTTTAGTTTTGGTAGGAGTTTAAATCCTTAAGTACACGCACTTGATCCGAACGAAATAAAATGTATTTAGTATCAAGCGACTTTTTGTTAATTTCTTCAGCAAATATATTATACTGAAAATAAGCAATTTATAATGATGTGATTTCGAAACTTAGAGACTCGTTTTTGTTAATATATACATACAAAAAATTATGTATTTACATACATACATACGTATGCATATTCAAATTTTAATTTCAGGCTTGAGCTCAATTTCAATGGTCTGTAAAACCTCAATTCCCAGTGTTTTGGTTAAAAACTTAATTTGACGAACGATCGGGAGTACGTGGCACGACATGTGCTCTTTGGCGCCACTATTCCAAATGTGACGTTCAGATTTCCTCCCAAAAATGCTCAACGTAATAAATTCGCCCCTCAATAAATCGGAGTCGAGTCGTTGAGCGTCCGAGTTGAGGCTGGTGTAAGAATTGTGACGCTTCGTCTCGGCGTTTCAGCTCAATTGTCCAAGAAGGGGGTGGACGTAATCTATGAAAACCAAAAAATTTATAGGAATTATGTCGCCGTCTGGAGCGTTAGGTGCTGAACACAACAATTCGCATACACACATACTTACCCCTATGGATAATATTGTATCTCAACAAAAAAAATTGCATCATAAAATAGGAACAAGCAAACAGTGGCCGTTGATGATCCTTAAACCTAAGAAAAAAGAACGCACGACAAGTGCCTTATGTCCTCGTTTGACCCTTTAGTATGTTTTTTCCTTTTGTATAGCATACTGCGGTAATGTCGTTAAGTGTGAATTTTGGGAAGGCGGTGTCTTTTAATATTTACTTAGCCCATGACATCAATTGTGTTCTACCTGTTACAGATATTCTCATATACGTCGATATGTAGATACTCATAAAAGTGTGCATATTCATACGAGAGGCTTGTGTGTACAAGAGCAAGTGTGTCGCCACTAGTAATAAAATTAAGAGAATAAAATCAGGCTGGTCACAAACATCCGCCGATACAAGTGCAAAGGCTTACTCACACATATACCATGTGTCGTCAAGTGGCATGGACGTTAACCATGGTTCTGCCCACAGTCGGTTCGCTATTGTTTATCGTTGTCGAAGCAGCCGATATGTTGTGCAGCGGTGGCGCCACAGTCATGTGCGCAGCATTATTGCGCAGTCAGAACGAACCCGCAGGACTCGTAAAGTACTTCAATCGATGTACATACATGGTCGACTTATGGCTTGTTTGTCTCTTATCTCTTGTTGCGGATCTCCCTTTTATGTGGTAAAGACACTATTGTCGCCTGAGGTCCTATGCACAGTAGCTGTGACATGTGTTTCTTTACGATAAGAATGTACCTACACTAATGCCAAGTAATTTGTTAAGCAGCTTCCGTTTGATCACACGAACTCTTCTGCAGGAACTTTTTAGCGCTGAACATCGTTAATATGAGCAATAAAGCTCTTTTTAGTTACTTAGGCCATTGTGATACTAAGTGACCGTAGCAGAAAGCGCCACATTAAACTTTTATAATTTTAGAATGCTGACTAGGAACTGCTCCGCTTCGCTGCGAAAAACTTTTTTTTTTTGGTGAAACACAATTTTCCTGTAATAATTCGACTCGATCCTTATCTATGAAATACCATTTTTGTAGAATTAAATTGCCATTTACATATTAATGTGCACATTTAGTTAACCTGACTTTTTTCAGTTCCGATTTCTCCATGTTTTTTCATTGAACTTTATAAATGTTTGCAAGAAATGTCTGCTTCTAGGAAACCTTTTTTACTTGATGAGATATCATCACCAAATTTGGCACGAGTTCTTATCAAAGACAATGTTTTCATCTCTGGAAAAATTATGTAATATGCTCAATTTCAACCGAACGTAGACCTTCCTTACCTGTTATATTTATACCCTGAATATATTAAGTTTGTCACGAAGTTTGTAACACCCAGAAGGAAGCTTCGGAGACCCTATAAAGTATATATATAAATGATCAGTATGTTGAGCTGAGTCGACTTAGCCATGTCTGTCTGTCTGTCCGTCTGTCTGCATGTATAAGAAATAATCCTTCAGTTTTTAAGATATCGTTTTGAAATTTTGCAAACGTCATTTTCTCTTCAAGAAGCTACGCATTTGTCGGAACTGCCGATATCGGACCACTATAACATATAGCTGCCATACAAACTGAACGATCGGAATCAGGTTCTTGTATGGAAAACTTTCGCATTTGACGTGGTATCTTCACGATATTTGACATGGATTACTGCTTAGGGTAATAATATAATCTCCGAAAAATTGTTCAGATCGGATTACTATAGCATATACATAGCTTTCATACAAACTGAACACATAATTACTAAAAGAAATCACCTGTGAAGGGTTTATTAGCTTCGGTGCAGCCGAAGTTAACGTTTTTTTCTTGTATTAATTGTAGCCGGGTTTAGGCAATCGGCGAAATATTTGTCTTACGAAATCATCAAATAAAAAAGGTTTCCATACAAGCTTTTGATTCCGGTCGTTCAGTGCGTATGACAGCTATGTACATATATGGTATTATTTTTCCTCTTCTTCTTTGGCACTAAAATCAAGTGTCGGTCTGGGCCGAGAACACGAAACTTCTCTAGTGGCCAGCAGCTCTTACATTAAATTAGCCAATCAGAGAAAAGACATACATACGACATATGATTAGATCTTCCTCCCCTTAAAGTCAAGATTGATCAAGCAGTTTGACAAGCAGGCAGCTTTAACATAAATATGAGCGCCAAGTTTCATTTTCTGGTATCCCACGTTGACTCTTTTTCCGAAAGTCTTGAAGCTGTTAGCGAGAAGCAGGGAGAGGGGTTCCATCAAGACGTAAAGGCGAGGGAGAAACGTTACGAAGGAAGTTGAGATTTAGCATGATGGCTACCTTGGAGAGGGACTAGGGCATACAAATATCGTCTTATACATATGTATGTACATACATACATAGGTATAGCGACTCAATATTGCTTCGAGCCGTATTCTACTTGGAGACTAGAAAAAACATTAACTTCGGCAGAACCGAAACTATATTCTCTGCCAATTGTGAAGATATCTCGTCAACTAAAAATATAGACACATAAATAGCAATATCGTTGCTAAGACCCAATATTAACATACATAAGTGTACTAACACAAAAGTAAAATCCTAGTCAATTCTTGTTTGCATTCATATGTAATGAAATTCCATATTACGGAAAGTCCTCATAACCAGACAGCTCCCATAACTAGACAAATTTCATGAACACAACGTTTTAATTAATATTTTCATACAAAACCAATTCCTATAACCACACAAGAATATGTTCCAAAGACCGGACACGAACACTACTTTGTCTTGAAGTAATACTTTGACCGATGGTCCCGGGGTAGACATGAGATGGGTGTAGGTTAAGCTTTTGCGGATTAAAGTCCCGCTTTCGATGCTTCCGCCCACTATAAAAAAAAACACTATTTTGGTAATATTTCGTTCAAATACTCTCTGATAAACGGACAAGATTTCATAAAATATGTGAAGAAAATTGTGTACAATTTGTAGTTCCTGTTGTATTTTTTAATTCTTACTAATATATGAAGTCCTGCGACAGTTTTATTTAGGAACAATACGCAAAATGATTACTGCAAACAAATTGACTTGCGCTGGCGCGGTCTGGTTCACGGTGGCATAACGGAAATTAAAGGGATAATTGTGATTTATTCACGCCTGCCTGACATTGGCTCGCATTCATTAGTTCATTAGTAGCAGTATTCAGTCTGCATTGTAACTTCTGACTCAAAGAATACAATTTAAGTAGACGTTTTTGCCACGCCCCATATGTGGGCAGCTCCCATAGGCGGACAAAACGACTTTGACGGTGGATGTCCGGTTATGGAGAATTTTACTGTACATACATACATATGTATGATACAGACCCTATCGGGAACAATTTACATACATACATTTATATGTACATACATATGTACGTGAAATATTCTAATGTTAATAGGTTTATTTTTAAGTGTCAACAAATTATTCGGTGGAATAATAAACTCACATATACGAAAAAATTAAATCGCACTTATTATTTAATTACAACGTTATTCTGTATGTCTACCGATGGTAGGCACCTCACGCCAAGAGGCATCTAATGAGCAGAAGTTGCACAAATAATTGTCGATACAAATTGAGAGCGACTGTCTGGAAGATCCTAATTACGAAGTCAAAGCGACTAGCTTGTTGAAAACGTCGCCTCAGCCCAATTTGCTTACATTGTACACAAACACATTTATATACGAGCAAGCGTCAAAATAAATTAATAATCAAACGAAGTGTTAACGCAGCAGCAACAATGATTCAATGGGAGGAGTCATGAAACGAAAGAGCACACATTTCAATTGAGTAAATAAGAAGAAAATACACAATATTTGTTCCTGACAATTTTCCAAAATGGAGATCGGCTCGCCGCTTGTATTTACTATAAATGTAATAAACGCACGAGTCCAAAGACCAATCAGGCGTTGTTTTACATACATATACATGTAACTCAAAAATGCTAGAGAGCAAAGTAAGTGGAAAGAGAGAACGCAAACACTGAGCAGCATAGAGAGCCGATCGTCAGTCAACAGTACCTACAAAAACAGGTTGCAGCTTGTGTGATGGGCATAGTGTGAAATGAGCATGTGTTAATATCGCTTCGAAGAACAGATCGGAAATTTTCAGCCGACGAAGAAAGAATTGCTATTAGCAAAAGTTAGTTTTCAAGTGAACGTGCTCGCAGCAATAATAAAACGCATAAGCTTAACAGTTGTATGGAAATACTTTAAAATTTAAGCAGTGACTGTGTGTGGCAAGATAACAAAAATTAATAAAAAAGGAAGTGTGTTAACTAACAGAAACGCAAAAAACATATCAGTGAAAATGCTAAGCATGACGGATTTTGTGGATATGAGAATGCAGCAGCAGATCGCGCATGAATTATATAGACAGCAAATAATGCAGCGTATACCGGGTAAGGTTTGGCATATTTTCGGCTCACAATTTACCGTCGGCGTTTGTTTTTTTTGTTTTTTGTAAATTATTTTGGTGGCCACAATTAATTATGGGCTTGTTATTAATTTCAGATCCGTTTCCACCTTTGCTGCCGTTTCATATGCCCCATCACTTAATAGTGCCACAACGCCCGGCATTGCCTGGTGTAAAGGCAAAATTGGAAAATGACGAACTGTGGAAACAGTTTCATCGAATCGGTACGGAAATGATCATTACAAAGAGCGGAAGGTAAATGCACAGATATTCATACATATGTATATATAATTATACTACTATATATTGAGTGGTTGAAAAAGTCTTTTCGTATTTCTAATCAAACTTCAACTTATTTTTTTGTATATTTGTACTAAGAAATAAACAAATATATACCATTTTGGTCGACAACTTTTTGCCATTTTTCCGATAGAGACATTATTCCAACAGTGTAAGTCGAAATTTCGAAATTTCCAGAACGGAAGCGAGCGAGCGAGCCATTGTTGTGCTACGCGAACTGATACAGCATCGTCTACGTGAACTTTCCAAATTTCATTGGTGGCTTGAGTGGTGTTCTTCCCTTTTTTATGCAAAAATTTCAAAATAAAGCGAATTTCTTCATTATTTTCACTCATTTTTGAACAGCTGTAACTTTTGTTCAACTTCCCCGAATTTCATTTTTGCTTAAAGTCAAATGAAGCTTAAAGTCTCACCTTGCTAACACTATATGGTACGACACAATGTGAATGGTAGCACTGGGGATACTATGTATACGATTGCAACGACATCTTTTGACAAAATACGAAAAGACTTTTTCGACTACCCAATATACGAATATACATAACTGATGTGTTTTTGTATGAATGTTCCCATTTACAAATCTTTCTCAAATGATTAACACGCGTAAATATCTCAACGGGTGGTAATTTCCGAACGCAACGACGGTACGATCCAAAGGACAATTATCCAGGCCTTTATTTAAATACCCAAGTATGTGTGTATGTGTGCATATGCTTGTACAGATTACAAAGAATGAGAGTAGGAGAGTCACTAGTGTGGCGCCAATGTGATCATAAAACTACATACATACAACAACCGTCACATTTGTTGGTCGCCGAATAGGCAGAAGCCACGGACGGCGCTTTGTTCTTTCAACCTTTTCTTTATACTTCATACACTTTGTTCGCTAGAATTACACTTGCTCTTAACTGAATTGTCTTCTGTCTGCGATTGAAAGCCAAAATATGTATACAAAGACAAATTCCCAGTAGTAAATTAGAATAAGCGTTAAATGGTCGTTTATACACACAATCGGAGCTAGATGAATATTGACCAAATTTAAAAATCCTCACTAAGCTCGTTTGTGCTTTGAAAATAGCTGTTAGATTTTGTGACTTCTGCGATGATCATTTGCATACACACATATGTATATGTATGTATATAAACATAGATCAATATTGGGTGCTAATTACAGAATGGCATAGGTGGCCGTCAAGTTCACAACCAATGTTGATCCCCTTTACCACATCATTAGCTCAGTCGCAAAGCATCGAGCACAACACGTTAAAACCAATTAATCATGTGCACTTTATTTTGGTAACAAACCATTATGAGCAGGGCATTGCGCATCAATTGAAGAGAACGTCAGTAGTAACTGCAGTATACTGGCATATCTGGGTACGAATGTGCTTTTTTACATACATACATACATGTATACTAAAAATGTTTAAAGAAATATGTGAGTTGATGTGGTAATGTTTAGCTTGTTCTTTGCTGCGCGTCGTCGCTGTTCTTAAAATTGAAATCAATTTTCATGGCGCCAATTCGTTATACTCCCTGCTGTTCTACTTTATGACGGAAGGCCCAGGCCCTTTGCCATTGCTGGCTTTAATTTTGATCTTTTATTTTTATTTTCATGGAAGGTTTGTTTTTGTTGTCAGGTAGGCTGCCTTCTGCCATGCCATAATTACACACTTGTTAACCGGCCCGAACCAATCATCTATATTTAGCTCGTTTGGATATAAAACCACAAATCACATAAGTTACGCCTACATTTTGTGGCCTATTCGAGTGATGATAGTTTCATTTGATATATTGATTTGCCACCTTTCTAAGTACGAGTACATACAAATGTATGCGACTATTAACAATTTTCATGTATGAATGGTATATAATTTGTGTTTGTGTTTTCTCTATTCAATATCTATCAAACTTCATCCTCTATAACTAATATTGTGTTGTATTGCAGACGTATGTTTCCATCGATGCGTGTGTCCGTCTCTGGTCTTGAAAACGAAGCGAATTATTGTGTTTTGCTCGAAATGGTTCCCGTGGGTGATTGTCGCTTTAAGTTTTCTGGCTCACATTGGATACCTGCTGGCGGTGCTGAGCCTCAGAGCCCCCAACGCATGTTTCTGCATCCTGACAGCCCAGCCACGGGTGCGCATTGGCAATCCCAAGCCATTATTTTTAACAAAGTTAAACTCACCAATAATACACTGGACAGCAATGGACATGTGAGTGTTTTGCGAATTCTTGTACTTATTATAAATATTTTGACATTGTTTCTTCAATATCTTCAGATTGTGCTCGCCAGCATGCATAAGTATCAACCGCGTTTGCACATCATCCGTACCTCAGACTTAACGCAGCTGCCGTGGTCTCCGCAGCAGGCTTTCGTTTTTCCCGAAACAGAATTTGTTGCAGTTACTGCTTATCAGGTTCGTATGTTTTATGCTTTTATTTGAAAAGTAACATATGTATTTGGATTCATGTACTTTCGCTTTAATGGGTTTCCTCGGGTAAAACACAGCCCTTTTTCAATTTTTTTTTCATATAAAATATTGTATATTTTATTAGAATTTTTTATTGTTACAAGCATACATTATTAACAAGGAAATTCTGAAATTTTTGGAAAAAATATTTTAAACTCAGCCATTGCGACGTCAATTCCTTCCGGTGACCCCACGGAAAAAAATATTCGCTCCCGCTGGCAAGATAACTCCTTACAGGACCATCTAAAGTGAAGAAAATACGTGTTTTAATGAAAACCTTAACTCAGACGTAGAAAAAAACTGGATTTTAAATTTTTGGCGGACAGTTTTACAAAAAAAATTAAAACTTCAATGAAAATTTCGCGACATTTTTTTTTCAAATAGTTGTAATCGAAAAAAATCCGTCGTTCAAATCTTTAGGAGTCTATCTCAAAGACCTACGTAAAATTTGTTGCAGAATTTTGCCGAGTTGACAGTTCTCGGCCGGATAAAAATCCGGATCCGGTCCGATTACGTAGATCTGACTGCCATGGTAACGGACACATATAAAATTTCATCGGTCGGTTCGGTAGTTCTTGAGAAATCTTGCCAATCTACTTCAAAAACACAGTTTCGAGAAAAAAGCGTTTAAAGACGGCGCACTTAGCCCAGCTAGCCTCGAGCGCACAAGTTCTCAAGGCTGTATCTTCGAAACTATTACTCGGATCAACAGGAAAATTCAGGACAATATTCTAGAGGTGTTGTAGAATTTAATAAGACAATAAAAATCGAATTTTTGAAACCCGTAAACCCATGGAACCCGTTAACACATATACATAAATACAAATCAATAATAAATATCCACAACTTTTGCAAAATAATTAGTCAAAATGTTTTTAAATTTATTTGCACTTTTAGAATGATCGAATTACAAAGTTAAAGATCGATAACAATCCTTTTGCCAAAGGATTCCGTGAAACGGGTCAGTCACGTTGCAAGCGCAAGCTAAACACCCTGAATTCCGACGAAGAGGATTTAGGCGAAAATCCATCCAGTCCCAGCAAAAATTCATTTGCGTCCAGCGAAGATGATCGCATAAGCGTTAGCAGTGGTCGGATGGACTCCTCATCAATAAAGCGATGCCGCTCGTTTGACTTTTACGATGATGATATTTATGTAAACTCGGGCAGTTCACGTAGCTGTGAGAGTATATCGCCGCCACAATATGATGAAGCTATGTACTCGGCAATGGCAATGTACCACAGGGAGCCCATGCAGTATCAATTCTTAAATAGTCCGCCTATAGATATTGCTGCCGCTACTTATTTAGCAGCTGCAGCCAATATCAATCCACCAATTTCCTCACCACCGGATGGAATGGAGCCGTTGTTAGCGCATCTGCCACAAAAACTAAATTTACAGACACATTTGCCATATCCGCGGCTGCCACAACTTCTACCCGCCACTGATATTACGCCGACAGTTAAAGCGTTAGGAAATCCAAATGCGGCGAGGCATATAATTGAAGAACAAACTGCAGAGAGTCCAGCAATATTGTCCGAAACCACCAGAACACATAACGAAGACGAAGTGGAACCGAAACAAACGAAGCGCAATAACTTTAGCATATCGGCGATTTTGGCGTTCTGAAAATTTCGTTTTTAATCAATTATGTTCTAAGATCTAAGTTCTTCTGCACAAGTAGTATATAATTTAGATATTGACATATTTATATTTTGTACATACATATGCATTAAACAACTAAAATTAGTAAAAAAATATTTCGAAAAAAATTCTTGTAAATCATACCTCCGAGATGATGTGACAGAGCTTTATGGGAGCCGGTGTAAACGATGGGCGTGGCACCGATCTAAACGGGGTTAGACCAAATTTACAAAATGGACGAAACAGTACAGACTTGACCTTAATATTGCAGTCGCTGGCGTCAAGATTCCTACTGTCAATAATCCTAAGATTTTAAGTGCGACTTTTGACAGTCTCTGCTCCTTCACTCTTCATACGACCGCGATTACCGGCAAAGTACAGAACCGTAACAAAATCCTCAAGTCGCAGCCGCTAAAGAAACTTTGTTGGCAGCTTACAAGACAATTGGCCGACATCAATATGGTCGTCTGAATGCAGTGAAACGCAAACGAGAAAGCTTCAGACTTGTCAGAATTTTGCACTCCAGACTACGAGGGGATGCCTCTTGATGTCTCCTATGGAACACCAGCCCGTATACTCCCAGTTGAGGAGCATAATAAACTCCTCTCTGGGCAGTTCCGGCAGGGGCTTTCGCAGAAATCTTCCTTGCAGTCACCTGCTTGGAGTGGAACCGCCTCCTAAGAACATTAAGAGGTAATTCTTCAACTACATCGACGACATCAGACAATAGGTCGACTAGACTTCGGATGTAACAAACTTCCGATACACACTGACCGTCATTCACAGTGGAGACATGAAAACTTTCATCGACTCTCTTGCAGTGAATTGCGTACGCGGAGTCAAACCACCACCCATTGCAGACGAAGAGCTCGATTTGCGGCGAGAAACGAGAGTGACCCTTGCGCAGCTTCGTTCTGGATACTAAAGAATGGTTAAACTGCTACTTATTCAGAATAGACCCCGATATATCTAATATATGTATGTCCTGCGTGCAATGAGTCTCCGCATGACACTGACCACCTTTTGCATGTCTACCAACTCCACTCATTTAACACCCCTCTTCCGAGCCCGTCGAAAAAGCAAGTCTCTTCGGCCTTCCGTTGGATGACGCCGACAACTTAACTAAACTTTCCCTTCCTAACGGGGACTAGGTACCCGCTCTAACAACAACAACAACATACGCGTAGCAACGTTCACTTTTTGGTGAAATCACATATCTCGGGACCGACCAATTTCGACTAAAATTAGTATGTGGCATTCTTCGTAAATATGTATGTATGTCACATTACGTAAATAGGCGAATTGGACCACAACCACCCTTTCCATATAATTCCATTCACTTTCCAGTGCACAAATCAAAAAGTAAAACCAAAAATCCAATCAAAACTGTTCAAGCACTTTGGTCCTTAATATGTGGGCCCCATTAGGTTGAGATACACAAATTCAGAGAGAAAATTTTCCCGACAATAATTAATAGTTTTACTAAGTATCAATACATTCTTTAATTATATTATATTAAATAATATAAAGATATCCCAGACTTCATAATTATATGTCAGCCAATATTTGAGCTATTTTAATGAAATTTCCAGAACATGTTTTACTCATTACAATATATCTTTGTTCCTAAAATAGATACCTTTAGAATTTTAAAAAAATTAAACATTTTTTTTTTTTGCTCTAATCAATTGATAAACTACTCAAAAATTTAGTCCCGAAGTTTCATTGGTTTACTCTGAATATTTTCGAAGAAATAGGCCCTAGAACCATTGCACTTCATATTGTACTAAGTTCTTTCATCCGGCCGTCAAAATTGCGTGCGAATTAAAAAAAAATTACTCATTTCGTTGATATTTCCACCATTTTTTTTATAGTTTTTATTTTGCAGTTCAATAATAACTCTTAATACTTGTATATATGCAAAAAAAAAATCGCATGTGATTTGATTATATTCTTCTATAATAAAATTGGAAAAAATTGCCTTTTTTGACGGTACTAGAGGTGACTGTGAGTTTTATTCGAAATGACGAAAAATCAGAGTAGATAAATAATAATTCAATTAGACGTAATTAGAACATATACATTTATCATATCGGAAAGTAATGTATTAATTACATATGTACATGAGAAAGTGGGATTATAACATTCAAGCAGCAAGCTTTCCAACTTGAGCTTTCAATTCCACACATTCATGGTTCTTACACTCGTAGCGATATGTATATAAATATATACTTTTCTAAGAGTTTGCACTGGTATAGGGTGAATATAAACGGGTAAAGGTACCAAACATTTATTAGTCGTACAAATATACACATCATTTAGCTAGTAGTTATTTTGGAAAGTTCCTCATGTAGTTCAGCTGTATCTATTGGCTCCTTAACTGATGAAGTACTGGTCGAAGCAGTAGCGTTCGAGGTAGGCCTGGCGCATGTCTTTTTATGCATAAACCAATGCAAACGTTGACATTCACGATCACAATATTTCACTTGTTTACATTTTGAGCACTTTTTGTCTGGTTTTTCATTACCACAAGAACTGCAATATGATGTATCATCCTAATAAGTTATATAATAGTAAAATTTATTATGAAATCTTTTTTTATATTAAAATAAAAATATATTACCGCAAAACCACGATGACCATTAATAGCATTACGAAAGACCATTAGTGCAGGTTGCGGGTCTTTGGCAGCTAGTTGGGAAACAACTTGACGAAACACAGTGCAATCTCTGAAGGGAAACTCACGCACGCAATCACGTAGAGTAAATTCTATGTAGTCCAGCTGGCCAATTTTGTTTTCTTTTAATACTCGCTTTATAAATAATTCCACAAAATCATGCTTTCCTGCATCAGCCTCGTTTAACTTTTCCTTACGTTGGGCTTTACACTGTTCCTCGCAGCGCATTAATTCCGACACAATCCAACCAAGATAGTGAAACTTAAAAGCCATGAGTTCATTAACATCATTGGTCTTCTTCATTTCCTTGTCACACATTAACTCCAAAGTTTTCTTTAAACCTTGCAAATTTTTTAACAATCCCAAAGATTGTAAATTTAGTGCGATGCGTACAGGATGCAAATTAATTTCTATAACAAATTGATGAAACAAATCCATCATTCCCGGAGGTATCAGTGGCTCTTTTTGTTGACCCTGTACGCGGGTGTAGTACTCCAATGTCTTTCGGGGAACATAGTTATTAATCGTTTCCACGCAGGAGTGATTACCAACAAAAGCAGCCATTTGTGATGCTGTTCGTGAAACGCTATTCAAACTATTTGGATTTATACCAGCATCTAGAATAAGACGACACACTTCCGTGTTGCCTGACAAAGCTGCGAAGTGCAATGGAGTGTAATCCGCGCCATGTTTATTGAAATTTATATCAGCACCCTGAAAAAATACAATGTTAGCACGTGTTAAAATGTATGACTTATGAGCTTACCATATCTAATAAGATTTGTACTGCTTCTTTATTACCCTTGCAACAAGCATGTTGGAGCGGAGTCATCCCATCCTCATCTACAAAATCGACACCCTCCTTTAGTTGGGTTATCAGCTGCTTGAATCCATTTACATCGTTTTTGGCAATGCGATCAAATATCTGTCTCTGCACTTCGTCCAATTTATTTTCGGTATTTGGTTCCATCTTTACTTTGTTTGATACAAAATATCTTCTTTTTTACAATTATATTACTTATTACTTATAAGTACACTCTATACAATCATTTATGTATATGTATATTTGAAAGGACCTTAAATAAATTGTACAAGAAAAGGCTCCAGAGTTTATAAGTGATATATTTCCAAAATGATAGAATCACAAATTTATCGTTTTCGTTCGATTATCGATAACAAAGATGGGTAAACACTGATTATATTCCGCACAATCTTTTTTATTAATATACCCTTGAAGCTATCAGTTAAATAACTGTTTTAATACCCAATATCATAGATTTCTGTTAAAGTTTCTTTGATTTGCTTCAAAGATTATTAGTTACACTGTCTGTAAGTGTTTGGTTACAACCTAAATTGAACTCTTAATGAACTATATTGGAGTTTCGGTAATCGTCGCTTGGTGATTTATTTTACAGGTAAAACATGATTCTTCATTCAAGTTATCGGTTTGTTATTATTTTCTGAAGCAACAATTTCATCTTGCCATTTCAAAAAAAAAAATTATTTTGTCTTAAAAATTTTCATATTCAACAACCATACTTTTTGAGAAATAATTATTTAAAATTTTTATTAACTCTTAATATCTTAAAGAGTGTCTAAAGCAGAAGAGTTTTATGTCATCGTTATAGGAATTTTCAAGAATTTTGCTGTGCCAAGTCTCGTTTTTCGATGAATTTACTTTATTAAAATAAATTTAGATAATAAATATTTTATTACACCACAATTATTTGAGCAATGAAATTCAGTGATGTACAACACTGTCGTACTCGTTGGTTTGCATTCGGTGAATATTCTAGTTATTGTTTCCAAGCGAATTGAGTGAATCGAAGACAGCATATACAGTAGAAAATCTTTTCGTGGTAACTTTCTGAGGGGTGAATAGCGGCCATCTTGGATTTTCAATGGTAGCAACGCAGTGCTGTATATATTGCGGTACTAAATACTTGACAAATTTATTTTATTAAATAACAAAAGCTATAAATATTGTTGCTTAATATAAAAGAAAATTATATAATAATGATATATATTTACTAATATTTGATTTAAACGCCATAGTGTGCAATATTTCGCCCATAAAAATATCATTTACTGATATTTAGATATTCTGTATGTAGTTAGGAGCATAGTTCAAATAACCAAATCAGAATTAAGCTCATACAAGAATGAATTTTTTGAGATCTATGATGTGCACATTGAAGCGAAGGCTTCGAAAGGATTTTCCTGTCGATTACAATGATGATAATGACTAGTTGTCTGCCGCATTCTATAACAAAACATTAGTATACTCACCAAAATTACTGCCAGCACCGGAAATTTGGTATATTATCTCATCTTCCACAGTCCGTCTTGAAAAGATAGTAAAAAGGAAAAAAACACATGTTTGACCAACGCTATTTCCGAATTTTTTATTCAATAAAAGAATTGAAACACTAATTAGCACTTTTTTCTCATATGTTAAAAAATATTAATTACCGCCAAAAAAATAGCTTCCCGAGGGGTGATAACTTTGGCACCACCTTGTAGCAGGTAATCGCTTGACAAATTTGAACCGGAAATAAAATCTTTTTATTTCGGTCATAGAGTATTCACTCATACAACTAAAGTGAGTAGATAACTTCTAATTATTAAAATAATAAATATTTTATTAGATAAAAACCTTAATTCAATTAACAGACAATCTTAGAAATTTCACCAAATTTAACAAAAACAAATTATGCGGACATTCTGTTTCGTATCAACTGAATTCCAAAACATTTCAATTGGCAGAATCTAGAGAACATTCCATATGTCAAAAAAATATTAATTTGCTGAATAATTGCGAAAATAGTGTCGTTGTTATATTAAGATTAAGATTTTATTTGCAATAAATTAGTTAAATTAAAGACATTTAGCGTTCGGAATACGTTTCCAGTAAAAAGAAAAGTAATGGAAGTGATTCAGAAGCATTTGTCGAAGATTCGCGTACCATGCGATAATACACCAATTTATAAGGATGAATGTGTCTATTCATTTGATACACCGGAAACTCCAACAGGACTTTACGTCAGTTTATGTAGTTTTCTAAGCTTCGGCGAGCAATACGTAAAAAAATATGCTGAAAAGACTGGAAATGCGGTATTCCTGCATATACATCGTGTGAAGACGCCTAAAAAAGGTGTCGCTGCTACCGATGAAGGAGGGCCGGAGCGTAAAATCACCCGGCTAGCTATTGGTGTGGAGGGTGGTTATAACGACGCTAACGAGAAGACATTTGATATTAAAGATACTTATAGCATAGTGGTTATGCCGGATATTGATAAGAAATTTCCATTTCCTAATGAGGAATTCCCACTGCTTGTAACTCAATCTGTAGAGGCATTGTTAGCACAAGAGTCTGCTATCGCCAAGCTTGAAAAACAAACACTAACTGGTAAGTTTTTTTTTAGTTAAAAAATAGTAACAACATAAGCCAATATTTGATTTCTTTAAGGCACATGGGATGGAGAGGTACGTCAAGTGTCAAAATACGCGGAATCTTTGATACAACTAGATAATGGCAAGAAAATACCGCCATCTGGTTGGAAATGCGAAAAATGCGATTTAACCAATAATCTTTGGCTCAACCTTACCGACGGTTCCATTCTTTGTGGGCGTAAATTCTTTGACGGGTCTGGTGGCAACGATCATGCTGTGGAGTATTACCGAGAAATGGGTTATCCATTAGCTGTTAAATTGGGTACAATAACTGCCGATGGCAAGTCTGACGTGTTCTCGTACCCTGAAGATGATATGGTTATTGACCCGCACTTGGAAAAACATCTTGCTCATTTCGGCATTAATATGGCAGCCATGAAAAAGAGTGAAAAGTCAATGGTTGAATTAGAATTGGAAATTAATCAACGCATTGGTGAATGGTCCTTGTTGACCGAAAGCGATAGTGAATTAGAGCCACTGGCTGGTCCAGGATACACCGGCATGCGTAATCTCGGCAATTCGTGCTACATAAATAGTGTAATGCAGGTAAATATCTGTCTCCAATATTTATCTTTTCTAAGTTATATAGTTTTTAATGGAAATTCTCTATTTTAAACAGGTAATATTCACACTACCTGACTTCATCAAGCGATATGTGGGAGAAGGCTCGGATAAATATTTTAACGCATTTCCAGCTGATCCCGCTAATGATTTTAACATCCAAATGGCTAAACTTGGTAACGGTTTATGGTCCGGCAAGTACAGTAGCATTTCGGAGAATTCATTGGATTCCGAAAGTACTGGTATTTCACCTGCTATGTTCAAAAATGTCGTGGGTAAAAATCACCCTGATTTCAGTACGAAACAACAACAAGATGCTTTTGATTTCTATTTACACCTTATCAACATAATCGAACGCAATTCTCGGCATGAAGCTAATCCAGTAGAAGGGCTTACAATTAGTTTGGAGGATCGTGTCGAGTGTATGAGTAGCAAAAAGGTGAAGTATACACACCGAGACGATTACTGCTTACCTTTGCAAATACCTTTGGAGAAGGCCACAAATTTAGATGAGGTCAAGGAATATTTGGAACGTAAAGCTGCCGATGGTGCAAACAATAGTGGTGACAAAAATATAGTGCGACACAAAGTGCCACTACATGCATGCTTAGAACGTTTTTTCGCAACTGAGGTGCTTGAGCAATTTCACTCGTCAGCTACTAATTGCATAACCACTGCCAAAAGGTCCACTAGACTAGTAAATATGCCAGATTTCCTGTTGCTGCATTTGCGAAAGTTCACACTAGGCTCCGATTGGGTGCCTAAGAAGTTAGATGTATCGGTTGACATGCCGGACGAGCTAGATCTCAGCAGCTGGAGAGCCACTGGCATGCAACCAAATGAGCAGCCATTACCAGATACGGACGTCAAGCCGAAGTTTTCTTTCGATGAAAATCTAATGGGAGAACTAATACAAATGGGCTTCCCACAAGAGGCCTGTAAGCGTGCTGTGTTCCATACAAAAAATATTAGTCTAGAAGCAGCTTCAAATTGGTTGATGGAGCATATTGGTGATGCCGACATTTCAGAACCGTTCGTTTTGCCCACTGATGGCATGGGTGACAGTAAAGCAAACGATTTTGTTGCGAATCCCGAAAGCGTAGCTATGCTAATGAGTATGGGCTTTGAAGAACGCCAAGCTACTAAGGCATTAAAAGCTACTGATGGCAATATTGAGCGCGCGACGGATTGGATTTTTTCTCATGCTGAGGATATGGACACAGATGAGATCCCCCAAGAGCAGACTGATAACGAGCCGAGTAATGCACATAAAAAAACATATCGGGATGGTGTGGGCAAATATAAGCTCGTAGCTTTCATCTCACATATGGGTACATCAGCCCAAGTTGGGCATTATGTGTGTCACATACAGAAAGATGGACGATGGGTAATTTATAACGATAGTAAAGTAGCACTTTCGCAAAACCCACCCAAGGATCTCGGTTATTTATATTTATACAAGCGATCTGAGTAAAGACCATGAATTTGGATTAATGTGCATTTCGAATGAACTTGCCTTTATTACTATATATATTGAATTCTTAAAAGTATGACACTTAGTATTAAATGCAAAGAACTGAAAAAACTTTAATACTTCAAGAAGAAAAGCTTATTATGCTGTTTAAATGATAATTGTTTGTCGCGACGAATAAAATTTCATTCTGATGAAATTTTCAAGGTTCGTTTTCATTGTAATGTAGCAGGCAGGCATAGCTCATTATGTTGTTAGTTAACATAATATATTCCAATTATATTTATTCATCTTTTTGTATGTTACTACTATTTCTTGTCCAGGTTGGTTTCATAATGCTTTCTACAATATTATTGAGTTTGTCGGTAAAAGCACCAAATGAGAACTTTTGTTGTACCCGCTTGTGTCCCATTACACCCATTCTCTCACGCAGCCCGTCGTCCTTGTATATTTGTAACATTGCATCTGCAAATCGTTGTGGCTGCTTTTCACACAATAATCCCGTAGAGTTGTGCACAATCGTCTCTGTTGGCCCACCACTGTTTACAGCTATCACTGGTTTCGACATGTACATGCCCTCCAGTGGTACAATTCCGAAATGCTCATTATCGGGTGTATAAAGAAGACAATTTGATTTATAAAGTAACATGAATTTTTCATCATCATTCGGAGAGCGCAGCAATAATACACTTTCTTGCAAACCGAGTTTATCCACCAACTGTCGAAGCTCAACGTAATGTTCCAAATTTTCTAAAACACGCTCATCGTAGCCACCAGCTATTACTAAGTAGCAACGTTTCGCTTCCGTAGATGGTAAGGAATCGATCACTAAACGGAAGGCATGTAAAGCTAGGGCGTGATTTTTCTTACGCTCATATCGATTAATATCCAGAAAAACGAATGCATTTCGTGGAATATCTTCACAACCATTTACACCGAAATCATTATTTTGTTTCGCTGAGATCTGGTTTTTCATTGTGTCGAAATAATCGGTATTTAACGTTGGATATAAAACGTCGGGCACTATCTTCAGTCGGTGAAATGTATCACCGAACACACGTAAGGTAAATTTGGAATTTACGAAAGTTACATCAGCCATACCAATGGTTAACTCTTCAAAATAGTTTAGAGGTGCACGATAAACACTTTTAAGATAACCCTCTCGTGCGCTTAGTAATTGATCGGGAAAATGACAGTAGAAAAGAATTTTAGGCCGGCTTTTAGCTAGTTTCAATATAGGTACACCAACAGAAATTTGATCGCAAAAGAATATATCAATCTTTTCACGACGCGACATTACAAATGATGCATACAAGGCAGCGTACATCATGCGAAAGTATGCACATAGCGCATAGAATCGTCCAAATATCTTACGTGGCAACCAGTCGCCAACGACTTCAACTTGCAAAGTTCCATCTGAAGTTTCTTTAAAACAATGCGTTGGATCATGGTGATTTGTTAAGAAGCTAACCTCATGACCTCGGGATTTTAATGCGAGCGCTGCGTCCACTACAAGTCGCTCCGCGCCGCCAATCCCCAAATCAGGGTGAAGGAAGAGAATACGTACCATTTAAGCGGTTGCTTTCATGAAAATCGAAATTGAAAGTATTAATGAAAATTGTCAATAATGTTAAAACTAACTTGGAAACACTTACTAGTAATTTGTCATTCAATTAATCTAAAAATTTGCATTTGATGCACTGACATGGATTGATGATTGCGATTTCGAACACTACGTGTATTTACCAGACAATAAACAGCTGATTATTGCATCCTTAATAATTCTCAGGTGTCAAAAAAATTTTCACAGGGTAACATTTCAACTAAATATGTATGTTTAAAACTAAAGAATAACGCATGATTCAATTGATGGAATTGAAATTGTTTGAAATGAAAATTAATAAACGTATGTTTTTTCTGTTATTATCATGTGTTTTGTATGTGTTAAGACTACCACATCATTTAATCATATAAAGGTGTGTGAGTTTTCCGTTTTGAATGCCTTGATATTTCTCCTTTCGCATGAAAAATATGTCCGTCGTACCTTTAGCGACAAATAACTTTTTTTCATTTTACAACACTTTTTGAAATCTGTTTAGTCTGGCAACACTTAGCATATTTCATACATCAAACAACCCTATATAAACTATTTAAGACGCACGTGTTTACTTCTAGCATTATTTTGTATTTCGAAGCTGAATATAACGTGAAAAATAATTAAGAAAGATGGTGAAGTTGCAAAAATCTTTAACAAAACCTTTAGATATAATCGAGAAAAAGAAAACAAAGTTGCCGGCACCACCACTTGCAGGCATCTCAAAGTCAAACAAAAAAGAAAAAGCAGTTACTGTACTGGAGAAGTCGGCGAAATCTAAAAAAGAAAAGTTAGCAAAAGCAATTATTAAAGATGTTGAAGTTGTGGCGCCTTTGAAAAAAGAAAAGAAAGACAAATTAAATAAAGTTGAAAAGAAGATTCCGAGCGAACCAAACAAGAAAAAATCCAAGACGTCTGAAAAGAAGGTGGAGCAGGCTCCGAAACGTCCATTGGTACTAGCACCGGCAGAATCTCCTAAAGTTCCAAAATTAGTTACGGCTAAGTTGGAGAAGAAGTCGAAGGATAAAACGTCCAAAGTTCAAAAGAAGAAGGACAAAAAAGTCAACCCAACTAACGTTGAACCAGCAACCCCTTTAACAAATTTGCAAAAGAAAAAAGCTGCCAAACGAGCCTACAAAAAAGAGCAAATTAAAAAGAGGCGCGAAAATAAATCGACAAAAACCAAAAAAGCTCCAGTAAAACGTCTTTTTAAGGCACCACCATTTGATGAGGAAAAATTCAATGCAATTGTATGTGCAGATAATGTGAAGAAAATAGCAAAGGGCCTGAAAAAGCAGGTAGAAAAGGAAGTATCTGAAAAGAAAACAGCCATTTTTAGTGATTTTCAATACTTCCTAAATGTCTCCTGCTTCAAAATACCTAATGTTCCAAAACGTATTGTAAAGCTGTAAGTTGTAAATATTATATTTTAAATAATGCATGCTATTTTTATATATGTATATATTTTTTTTTTACTTAAAGCAATTTAAAACATTCGTTGGTTGATAAAGATGATGATGTTGCTATCATTGTGTCTGATTTACAACGTGGAGCTAAAGTTGATTATGAACCAACAATTCAACATTATGAAGATATCTTCCGTGAAGCCGGTATTGAAGGACTGACAATCATACCATTTAATAAACTTAGGAATGAATGCAATACTTTTGAAACTGTGCGCAAATTTGGAAATACCTATGATTATTTTCTATGCGATGGGCGCTTAGTAGGACACGTATCTGGTTTTTGTGGAAAGGTAGATATAAATATTTTAAATAAATAAATTAAATGTTCAATATCATAAGTACGTTCTTAAAAATAGGTCTTCCAAAAACCGCGTACAACATTCCATTCAGTACGTATGGACAATCAAAAGAATTTAAAACGAGAAATTGAGAAATCTTTATGTCGTACTGCTTACAAACAACTGGACAAGGGTGATCTCATATCAATACCGATCGGTTCTCACAAGTTCACAGAAGAACAGTTGGTTGAGAATATTATGCATGTAATGGAGCAGTTGAAGAATTCTTACCCCGGCGGCTTGGCCAATATCCGTGGCATATATCTTAAAATAAGTATCGCTGGTACGTCATCATTGCCACTATTCCTCAGTGTTGCTGAGCCACCTGCGGAGACCCCTTATGTAGTCGGACCACGTGAGCAGCGTACGCTGAAATTGAAACGCGAAGCTAACGAGGTTTTGTCTAATTTCAATATGACAAAAGAAGGAAAGTTGTTGAAACTATCAAAAACTGATGTGGAACGCAAACGTAAATTGAAAGAAATGCGAGCAGTAGTAAACACTGAAACAAATTCGACTGAAGAAAATAAGCATGATAAGGCCAATGGTAAACAAGCTGTTGTGCCAGCAAAGAAGGCTAAAACTGAGAAAAGTGTTATAGCTTCTGATAAAAGTGATAAAAGTAAGTCTAAAGAAGATGAGCCTAAGGTAGAAGAGCAAGGCGATGAGGATGAAGATGATGGTGAAGCAGAGCAAGAAGATGAGGATGAGAACGACAGTGGCGAAGACGAGGATGTGGAGGAAGATGATAGTGGGGAAGAGGAGGATGGTGATGATGATGACGACCACGACGATGACGGTGATGATGATGATGAAGAGGATGCTGAAGACGATGATGCAGAAGATGAAGATGGCGCGGGGGATGATGATAAGGATGAGGATGATAGTGAAGAAGATGATGATGAATAATTACACAAGTAATTTTACCATAAGTCTGGTTTTTTAAATTTAAATCTTTTATTATATATGAAACACATTGAATGCTTGAATTGATTATAAGAATAAAATATCTTGAAGTACTTGCGGCATTTAAATTTTACGCAATAGATTTTACGACCAACTAATAATTATTATTGATATTTTTATGCATCTTTAAAGTATGATAGTTATCAATAACACGGTAGCTATAATTTTTTATCAAATCATTATTCACTATTTTAATGGGGTTTAGTTACCACTGGTTACTTTTTATTGGGTTTGGTTACCACTGGTTACTAATTTTTTATTGCAATTTTTTGTTTATCAAGTAAATCATTATTTAATAAGCTGTGTCACCCTATTATGAATGTTCAGAGACAAATGACACATTGAGAATTATTGAAACGTCAAAATGAGCACACAGTACGGCAGCATGGATTTTTGTTCTGAGTGTGTTTTTCTTTTGTCCCGTCTCGACCATTTCATTTTAAACAAAATACTTAAGAGAATAATAATAAATATTTGCAATTGAGGTAGAAATTATTATCGTAACGGATTATAATTGTGTCTATAGTTCTTTTGTAAAGGCAAAATATGTAAAACATCATAAATTAATTGTGATTTGTTTGCAATTTCGTTGGCGTGAAAAAATTAACGTAACAATAGTTCATGCTCTGACTTCAAGGCGATGTGTTATTTATTGCACTCGTAAAGGAATTGTACCGCGGTCATTCGATAGGTTTGCTAATTGCTGAATCCTATAATATAATAAAGGCTGATAACGAACGAATTGTTTTCATTGTATTAGGGGCTCTCGTGCTCGCGCCGCGATATGTGGATCTGTGCTCACTGTGTTTACATAAATCTGTTTCCATTAAAATTCAATTGGTGCAAATAGTGTCCCAGAGGCAGAACTGTTTCGAAAGGATTTTTCCTAAAAGCAGTGTAAACGAACAAAGAGGATATTTTGGTACAGCTGCAGAAAATTTAACATCTAAGAAAAGAAATTTATAAAAACACTTGCTTGCCTCCATGTTGGATAGTACCATAATTTTCTTCAGGAAACGGACAAATAAATAAATAAAATATTGAAACTGCTATAATCTGTGGCTAGGTCGACAAAATGCCTAAGATTTATATTAAAAAACCACTCGGTGGCATGGTGATACGTAATCGGAACGCCATAAAGGACGTTGTCATTACCGTAAGTAAAATAAAAATATATATACAATATTTTAAATTAGTTATATTTTTGTACACGTTTTTTCCCAAATCATGTTTCCAAGATAATATTTCAATACGTGATAATGGTAATTGCCGATGATTCACACCAAGTGCACGATATCGCTATCTAAATAGCTTTTGCGGAGTATAGGACTTATATGCTAAAATTATTTAAAATAATACGTTTGCCACCATGAATAAACTGCTCCGCTAATTCCACCCACATGAATTGTTTTGAGCACACATATTTGAGTATTAGTGCTGGGCGGTGCTGATGTCGCCTCAATTTAATGTTTTTTGTGTCTGTACATACATATGCATATAACCTCGTATGACTCGTAGCTACAAACAAATGTACTACGTATTTATGCACATTTTTAAAGAGCCACTCATGTGCCTATTTTATTTATTTATTTCTTAGGTTTATTCTCTTTTAGAAATCCACTAAATTTCTGCCTGCTTTTGACGTGGTTTCGCCTGGTTTAAATTGCTTGTACCTCGGCTCTTGATTATCGCTAGTTACTTTAGGATAAAACATTTTTATAAGGCTTAATTTGATTGTCGTACTAAAAATAGCCGGTTCAAAGCAGTTGAATAACTGAAGTAGACATTTATTTATTAAGGTACATTTGTTTGCGTCCTCATATATGCATTAATACATGAGCAATTGTTTGGACATGCAAACCTTGTACATAGTATGTACGTACACACATACTTAACCGTACACTCAAATTAGTTTAAATAATGATGCAAGTAATTCAGTGTATACAGTTATTTTACAACAATTTTCTGAGAGAACACACCTGTTATATTAGCTAAGTTTTTGTATTGTTTTCATTTTTATCGACTAAAATTTGCACACAAATAATTTGTACTCAATTTCTTCATATACATACATACATATGTAGGAATGTATATTATAGTTACCTTTTGTGTGAGTCCACTGTATTTACTGTGATGACAGCTAATTGGACACGTCATGTGCTAATATTTTTGGGCCATTCCAAAATAATATCCGACGCACAACTTGAAATTCATATGATAACATTTTATTAATTATCGGCAGGTTATCGTATATATCGCTCGTATGTATGTATGTGTTGATGTATTTAAGATTACTAAAAGTTAGAATTCACTTCAAGCAATTTAAAAATAATTGTTTTATTGATTCATTGTCACATTGTTTATGAATAACGCAAAAAGGTTTTTGATATTTTATTGTTTATCAGATGGACATATGTATGTAAGTACATACATTCAAGCACACATGATACTATATACATACATACATTCATTGATTTTCCCATTCAGAAATAAATACATACATATGTATGTATTTTTATTTCTAAAAAGAGTATGAAATACATTTGACTATGTATCGCTATAAAAACGAAGTTTTATTTATTGCACTTACGCCCGAGGACGTATCGAATTGATTGTTCGCCAATGCGTATGTCAAAAAAAATTAGCAACAAACACTACATAGACAAGTGTATGTGTTAATTATAAAACAATTTAAAATTAATTTTATGGTCTAAAGAACAACAAAGATCCGAGCTGAAAATAGTGGACTAAAAATTGTGAAATAACAATTTGAATGAAATACTTTTTTGGGTTTGTAAGTTAAAAATTAATTTTAATCTCAAATATCATATTAAAAAAATTATTCCCAAAAACCGAAAAAAAATTTAGAAGTTAGTCTTTACGAATTTTCAAAAATATTGGCTTAGAATTTATATTGAGTACCTACTTCGAGATCTACCATTTAGAACTAGAGCTTGCACTTGCACAGCTTCGTTCCGGATACTTTAGTAGGTTAAACTTTATCCAGAATCGACCCCGAAATATCAAATACAAACGTATTTATGTACGTATGTATGTACATACATATTATATATGTTTGTTCAGTTTGCGATGAGTCTCCGATTGACTCGTAACTACTTCTTTGCATGCCCTCTACTTATCTAACACTCTTCTGCCTATGTTTCGATCCCGTCGAAACAGCACGTTTCCTGAACGTATTATTGGATGACTGCGATGACAACTTATCTGAACCTTACCACTCAAACCGGAAAACAAGAAAGCTCGTGCTCGCTGTATGTTCTCTAGATCAGTGGTCGGCAAACTTACACTGTATGCATATACATACGTACATACATACATGCACATACTATTTGTCGCTGATGCACTGTGCGACAGGCTATGGCCTAAGCAAGCGTGGTCGAATTATGTCATATGCATTTATTATAGCCTCGCTGAGCTATGTTTTCATCGCTTTGCCACCCAAACGGTCTGGATAAGCGCTACAACAAAAACAACAACAACTTTTATCGTGGTTTCATTTGAAATATTATTTTGTGACCAGATGTCTATTAATATAATTACTTAGGTCATCAATTCTGGAGAATTACTGACCAATTGTCCAATTGTTTTTGAAAACAAAAAATCAGGCCAATATCACGAATTGCTTGGAATTCGTTTGAAAAGAAAGTTTTCCTTTGTAAAGCATGTTCCATTACTGCGGGAATCTACACGAATATTTCACAAAGTAAAAAATTAAAATAATATAAATATATACATACATATATGTATGTATGTATGCAGTCCAAAACCAATGAAATATTGCAATGAGTAGGAAATTCTGTTATGTACACACTTACTCACATATGTATATATTATATTTAGTTACATACATATACACTTCAAGATTGCATTTCAAGCTTATTACATACACATAATTGTAGTTGTACATAAATACTGCAAATATACGGCTAATGCACATTCCACGCACTTGAAATCATAAGTAAATAAAAAGTTTCAGTTCTCCCATGTTTTTATTGCATCATTTGAGAGCAGATTGGTTTCCCAGAACAAATTGTGGGCGAATAAGAAAAGCTGCAAATGTGAATGAAATCGTATTGGTATACCACGTGATTGCGTAAAGCTTGTTGCTCTGCTCTGCAACTCTTATGCGCGCGCTCTCTCTCTATGTTTTGGTTCATTTCCGCTCATTTCCCATTTTTCCTCCTAAATTTACACAATAGTGTTTAGGAAAAGAGCTTTTTCTTTCTTGTTGATAACAAACATATGAAAACTATACATACATACATACATACAATATTATATATATAAACATATGTGACCTATAGAAGCTACTGTCTTCTTGGGAAACTTCCGAATGTAACGTTTGTAGTTGTTGTGAGTTTTGTTGTTATTGAGAATGAAAGTAAAATGTTGTTGGTAAGCACGCAATCAAATGAGCATACAATGCGTCCAGAGCTTTGAAAATGAGCCAGTCGGAATTTAAGCTGCATTTTTGAAATGTGAACATTTTGTAGTTTTAATTTTAGACATTTATTGGCATTGATTAGCGTAGAAGATAACAAATTGTACTGAAATACATATGTAATATTTATAATTATGTTTCTGCGCCTAAATGTAGGTAATATTTTTATACTCTAAACAGGGTATTTTAAGTTTGTCACTCAGAGGGAAACGTCGGAGACCCTATAAAAAATATATGTATATACATACATATGTAAATAATAAGCGTGACGATCCGTCCGTTCTTTTGTCTTTTTGATACATCACTCTGAAATTTTATACACGTACTCATCTCCTCAAGAAACTGATAATTTTTCGGAACCGCCACTATCGGGCCTCTATAACTTATAGCTGCCATACAAACTAAGCGATCAAGTTCTTCTAAGAATTTTTTTTTGACAACATTTCTTCACGAAACTTGGCACAAAATATTGCCGAAGTCAGGAGTAGAACTTCTGAAGAAATTCTTCAGATGGAACCACTAGAGCAGTTGGCTGCCTAACAAACCGACCGATCGAAAATCAAGTTCTTATATGGAACTTTTTTATTTGTGAAGGGTATTCAAGCTTCGATATAACCCAAGAAAATTTTTCTTGAAAACAACAAATAATGAACAAATGTATATAAAATTATATAATTTTATAATCATATATTAATTTTATTTCAGTTTTTGTTTTTTGTCCACTTATTTTTTATATTTGCATGTAGGTAAGTATGTATGTAAAAAAATTAATATTTTTTATTTTAATTCAATTTTAAATTTTTTAAGTTGCGAAATTTGGTTTGCTACTAAATTATATTGTTTTATATGCATTAAGTATGTGCATCTTTAATTATTTTAAATAAATATTTCCTTATATTTATTTTAATTTCTGTATATACATACATACCTTCATATGTACATACATATATCTTTGTTATACATATATTATTAAAAATGCTTACTATGCATCGCTTCAATACATGATTCTCAAAAATTTCGTTGCATTCTTTGGCCGCAAATTTGGCCCTGGGCCAATGCAGCAAACTTTTGCCAATATATACATATGTATGTATGTATGTGTATAAAAAACATCGAAAGCTCGGCGGAAAGCAAAAGTTTCGTCGTTCATACGTTTTTCCCACTCGTTTGTGTGCAAAATGAAACGTGTGCATACGCGAACGGTCGTGAAAACTCGGCTTCCTTTTATATACATTTTTATTTTAGTTATTACTAAAAAATTCTACAATTTCTACAAATTTTAAAGAAAATAGTGCAAACAAATTCAAACATTTTTAAATTAATTGTGCAATGTCAATAATATTTTGCCTAAATTTAATGCAAAACAAAAACTGTTAAACGCTGAAATTTTGTTGTAGTGCAAGTTTGCCTCAATGTCACTAGAGAGCAACAAAACAACAAATGTGATACAACAAATAATTATAAAGAAGTGTTCGAAACGTGTCATCAATCAATATTTAATGGCGAAACCTTAATGAAAAGTGTTTATTTATAACTGTAATATGAGTAGACATACCTACATATGTACATACATAAGTATGTGTTAATAAATCAAAGCGAGTTAATGTCCAGTTTTCCAAACACCAAAAACGAAAGTGTTATTTAATGCTAATGTACATACATACGCACATACATATGTGTGTATGTATGTATGCATCATAACGGAGAGTTCACAGAACGAAGTGTCCTATCGATTTTCTAAGGCCCTACTATTATAAAGCAATGAAGTGGCAATAAAGTAATAAAGCAAATTACAGAAGCAGGAAAAAATGTCATCTTCATACAACATATTCTCTTGCTGATTAGTGCTGTAAAATTCCATGCCATACTTAGCATATGTGCACGCTCATACGTCTGAACATACAAACATACTTGCATATATGCATGCATACCCATATTTACTTACATGTTTGTCAGCTATGCGACAATTTTGTTGTTGCATCTCTTTTGTGCGTTGACTTTGCTAATTTCTCACTAGTGCAAACTGGGTTTGTCCGTTCTGACTTTTTGCTTTTGTATATTTTCTCCATGCTGTAATTCGAGAATGCCCAAACAAAGGAATTTTTATATGCATAAACAGAATGAGTTTGAGTTTGCAACAAGCCAATAAGCGAGTTACAGAAAGTCAGCTGTCGTGACACTGGAAACAGTTGCACACGCAAGCCTCTACATAATAGCATACACATACATACATACATATGAATGTGTATTATGTATTCAGTATGTACTATATTATGCCTATTATATGGCAAGAAATAATTGAGAATTTGCATATAAACACACACGTGCATCGATATGTGTGCGTATTTAACGCAAACATTTGCTTGTGCGAATGTGACATCACGCCTGCTAGCGCAGCTACTCAAAAGCGGTGCAGCACGGCGTATACGTAATTTATTGCCAACACTTGCGTTCAATATGTAATTCGCACTGTTTACACATACATAAGTTAACAAAAATTGTGTTAACCATTTAATAATCGTTAAAAATTTACAGCTTTATACAAACATACATACTTCGACTTATAAATAAAAATTAAAAAAAATTAAAAATATGAACTACAGTGATATCTATTATTTATCTAGTAAATGCAAATTTTTGTTTGCTTTCTGTCAGCTATTTCCAGGTTTACTGCCTTAGTTGCAATGAAAAAAGTCAATAATGATAAAGTACGTGAAATATAATTGCCAAGTAAAACTATGTTTGTCTATCTAATTAAGCGTCTATGGTTAGCTAATACAGGGGTCGCTTAGGCTTCGCTTTGCTGGCGGTTTCAACGCTGAACGCTTTAACGGTGTAATATACATACTATGTGTCACGTCTAGATTCTGTTACGTATTTTCCTTTAGTGGTACTTGCTTTAGAACTATCAACTATAACCTCACTCTTATGTTTTTTTTTCGAAATATTATATAATAATGGCCCAGGCAATGAAGCTTTTGCAGTACTTTACGAACGGCATACGGTATTTAAATTGCCAGATTTCTGCCAGAGAAACAGTCTTATACAAAAAGTCATTCGAAAATATAAATCAATTTTAATTCATTGATAGACTAAACTTTCAAAAAAAAATTATTATCTCAGTTGTATCCACTGAAGTAGTATTCAAAAAGCTTCTAAGTAAGGCTTACTGCAGCGCACTTACTCCTGACATCTTAGTTTCGAAAACCAGGTATGGTAGAATCTTTTTTATTTGGCAAGAGATTTTCACGAAGTTTGGCATAGATGTTTTTACACGGCAACGCTACAATTTTTGAACAAATTGTTCAGATCGGACCACTATAGCATATCTCATACAAATTCTCCGATCAAATTCAAGATCTTGTATTGAAAACGTGTTTATTTAATAAGAAATCTTCACAAAATTTGGCATGTACATTTTTATAAGACAACACTATAATCTCCGAACAAACTGTTCAGATCGGGCCACTATAGAATGTAGCTGCCATACAAACTCACCACAAGTTCAAGATCCTTTTTTATTTGACAAGAAATCCATTTGTACAAGGCAACACTATATTCTCCAAATAAACTGTTCAGATCGGACTACTATACCATATAGTTGCCTTACAATCTCGACGTCAAAATCAAGTCATGGTATGGAAAACATGAGGTCTGAAATTGAATTTATTGTGTTTTTTTTTTTTTTAACAATTCCGCTCGACATGAGGAGCTACCCTTTACAGCCAAATAATAACTATTTTCGTCGCATCACAACACTGGAGAAATAACCTATATACATATCTGGCAGCCCATATACAGTTTTTGACATAACTTCATTTTTATTATTCTCTTATTTTTACAATAAAATATAGAAATAGCAAAAAATACGGGGAAACACATAAGCGTTTTTTCTACACAAATCAAAAGTGCATGAAAATTTCTTGTGAAATTTGACAATTAAAAAAAAAAATAGAAAAATAAACAAAAAGCAAGCGCATTGTTGGGTGAAATATTTAAAGTAAAACAAATAATCAAAGCAAAAGTGTTTTGAGATTTCGCCAATTTGTTTGTACTCAGCAGCAATTGCGCTTATTGAAATGTAACAAACGTTTATTAAGTTTGCAAAAGTCTCGAAAGAGAGATCAACAACATGTGAAAACGCTGGCGGCTGACAGATTCGCTGACAGGCCGGTGCGTAAACGTACTTCGAAGATAACAGTTGTAAACAAGTCAAAAACTAACACCATCTGTATGATAAAACAGCGAGGCACAGAGCTCTGGCCGCGAATCTGACTGATTGCAGTTCCAAACGGTTCGCGGCGACAGTGAAACGTTGCTTTGTTACGCGCGTGCAGTCAATGAAGTGAATTGGTGAAAACACGTTTCGAACGCTTCATTTAAAAATATATAATACTAATTTTATCAATTGTGTGCTGCCCTTGCTCTTACTCCTCTCACTCCACCCACTCCCACACTTAATGCACTGACGCATTCATATAACGAGGCGCACATACACATATGTACATATGTGTTCGTGTGGATCGGTATTGTTATATGAATGAGTGCTCAATAAAAGTTTATAATTTCAATCAAAAGTGCTTAATTAAATACGGCGAACAGTTAAATATTTATCATTAGAACCATAGTGATCGCTTATACATACCTACACACATACATATGTACATAAGTACATGTGCCCATGTCTGCTGAAGAAATCATGCTGTGATTATAAATGCAAAAACCAAAGCAAATTAACCGCAACTATTTAGTCAAATCGAGCGCATAATTGAGTGAATAAGAAGAAGAAGAAGAAGAATATAAAAAGCATAGTCCGTTTGAAAGTGTGTGATACGCCAAGCGAAATTGTGTGCAATTAGATTGTGAATTCCAAATGCCTTAATGGTGTGAGCAATGAACAAACATTAAGTACAACAGCTTTATCAATACAACAAAACATACACATCACCTACAACAACACAACCACAACAACTACCACTGCTTAAATTAAAAAAAAAACGAGAGTGAAACAAATAATTTATCGAAAAAATCGTTAATATAATAAATTAGTTGTCGAAAAAAAATCGATAACAAAATAAAAATTATATTAATAAATAGAATTCATAATTTAATATAACTGAAAAAATACAAAAAAAATAATTTATCGGAAAAAATCGATACCAAAGAAAAATATAATCGAAAAAGTTATCGAGGAAAAATTATCGATTACTTGCAAATGTTTAACATTTGCCACACAAGTAAGTTGAAAAACTTTGCGCCGTCATGAGCATTGATGTCACAGCGTCTCATGATGTCGCCGAAACTTCCAACACAGACGATCCAGTCTCCAGCTGTGAGATCACAGAGACCGATACGACCAGTTTTGAAATTGACGAAAGTGAGGATGAGGCCACAATTACAGACCAGCTGGTCGATGATGTGGCCACCGCCTCGCCACTAAATGTCGCCAACACGAACGCACCGTTGTACAACAATGGCGAGCGCAAAGTAAGCAACGTAGGCCGCAGCAGAAGCAAAAGCCGCAGCAGCAGTCACAGTCGCAGTAGCAGTAGCAGTCGCAGTAACAGCAGCACCTACAGTATCAGCAATATACCAAGGGATGCCAATGCGAATGTAGCAAGTGATCTCAACAAGAACGAATTTATAGCCGTTGTTACTATAAATACGCTTAATCCACTAACGACCAGCAGTCTTGCCGACGAACAAACAACCGTTGTTGTTGAACAACAACAACCCCACGCGCAACAACAACAAGAACGCACTAAGAATACGCCAGCGATTTTCGCCAGAGCCGACACGGAGGATAATAGTGGTTCAAAGACATCCACTGCCTCGCACACCACTTCATCGACGCCCACAACGGCAGATGTCGCTAATGTCGTGATGGATGCTTCTGCTTTTAATTTGCTGAAGAAAAATGCCGCGCTTGCTCTGCCAGCGACACAAGCACAGTTACAAATTATCGTCGGTTCGGCGGCTGTTACTGGACAACAACAACAACAGTTTTTAATAGAGTCAAACAATGCAACTTCCATATCCGAGGACAATATATCGTTTTCCATAGCAACAACTACAACAACAACTATCACTGATTTAGACACAGACAATATTTGCACCGCTAGTCCAGATGCTAAGCTAATGTTGACCAAACGTGCACTACTACAAAATCAATTAGCTAATTTAAGTCAAAATCAATCGCCTTCGGCGAGCACTACTAATGATCCAACAACAACACTGTCATATGTAACGAGCGGCAATGATATGCCACTTCCGCCGGTGGTAACGGTGAAATCGCAATGGCGCTGGGTGAATTGGACGCGTTGGCTTTGCTTGCACTTTAAGGTGAGATTGAAGAGCGTGGATCACTGATCACTATTTATGTGTGGCTTTGGATAAAATACTAAACAAGTGCAATGAAGGTGAAAAATATGCACTTTGTTTGATTACCATTTTTAATTTAGTTTCAGCTAAAATTCTTAAATACATCTTAAAGTCTTCAAATCTACCTAGATTTTTCAGAAGTGTCGTTGCCATATTGTTTGCGATCTTAGAATTAGATTCCAATCATGGAATTTTAAATTTGATATGAAGTCTATAATGAAATTTAGTTATTGAGTCGTTCACTTTGGGTTATATTCTCAATTTAACTCTATAAGTTCTGGTTGACTTAACTGACAGATGTCTGCTAAACACATATTGAGAAAATGACCCTAATAAATTTCGTTTCATGACAACAGCTGATATTATTGAATTTTTTCACAGCCAACTACACACTTAACCGCTTCGCCGTTATACATTTGAACAGCTGATAGAAGTAACAAGGCTTGTTTGTAAAAAATGTTCTTATATTTTGGGAATAGTTTTTATTTTGTGGCCTGTCGAAGATGTTTTACCCCTCAAAAGGGTAACAATTCAGTTCAAGAAGGTTTGTTTACCGAACGCCACTGCCAAAAATGGTTTGGAAAGTTTCGTTTCGGCAATTTCGATAATGAGGATGCACCACCTTCTGGAAGGACTCTTGAAGTCGATGTAGATTAAATAAAGTTGTTGATCGAAGCAAATTATCGATTAACAACTCGAGAGAGTGCTGAAAGATTAAATTTGTCTAATGCAACCGTTCCCATGAATTGATTTCGAAGCTTGACATATGAGTTCCTTATAACGAAATTTGCTTCCTCGCATTAATTATTCTACAACTCTGTCATCCCCTTCAAAGTAATCCCCTTGGGCAGCTATACAGCGATTACAGCGCATTTTCCATGCTACTTAACATTTCTGGAACGCTTCGACTGGGATGTCCGCGAGTACCCTCATCACGGCCGCCTGGATGTCCGTAATCGACTCAAAATGGATTCCATTGACCACTGATTTTGTTTTAGGAAACAAAAAAAGTCACTGTGTGACATTTCGATCCCTTTAGAGGCCAAATACTGGGGCCCGCTGAAGGCGGTGTGGCACGGCGCGTTGTCGTGATGAAGGATCCAGTTATGAGCGATGTCTGGGCGCACCCTGTTGACTTGTTTTCGCAATCTTTCGAGTACTTGTCGCAGCAGGCAAACTAAACAAGCTAGAGTGATGGTACATATATCAATGGAGAGTGTAGGGATGCCGGAAAAAGAGAAAGGGAATTTCAAGGAGTTTTTAAATAGGAAAATATAAGAATTAAGTAAGGAACATGGAAGACTAATGCATAAGTTTACAAAAAATGTACCAAAAAAGTTGTGATCTGGGAAGACAGTATTCATTGTAGGGTGAACTTATTGATCCATTTAGGCATCAGCTAACTTTAAGTCATGGTTAACGTACATCGTCAGTTTCATTATCTCATGTTTTATCGTTTTTTTTATAAAATAAATTTTTGACTTTTTGCCATATATGGACATGCGAATATACATATAAGAATGCGGAAATACATATAAGAATGCGAATAAAACAATATACATAAATGCCTCTTGTATAACTGATCAAATATGATCGACGTTGTAATGTGACATTACGATGATCAGTGTTCAGATAAGATAAGCTTTTCAAATAATGGGTGGATGTCTGGGCACTTATGTTACGTTATTTTACTGTATTTGTAAATTTTATGCACAAAGTGTAATATACTTCAATTAGTTTAATAAACTGTTACATATTTATAGTACTTATACAATTTTGAAATAGTTCTGAAATCGGTTTCGCTCCAACTTAGTTTGAAATGCAAAATATAGCTATTTTTAGCGGAAATATACATATATATGTACATATGTATGTTTGACTATGATATCTTGGAACGAAATATTTGTGCTCTTCATTTTGTCAGCAAAATGTTTGCATAATTTAAAATATGCAAATAAAGTAAATAACTGATTCGTTTTCACAGCAAATGTGATGCTAAATGTATTTTTATATGGAGCTTAGTCATTTTTCAAAGAAATTCTTGAAATAATATTAAGTTTGGAGATTAAGTATCGTAAGGAAAAACTGAAAAGAAAAACTAACTTCCGCTAAACCAAAGCTATAATACCCTTTACAGCAGCATTTTTTATAGCAAAAAAGGGAATACAAACATCTTTATCTTGATTTTGATCAATAAGTTTGTATGACATTTCTTGTTATATTAGTCCGTTGTCGGCGATTCCGACAAATGAGCAGCTTCTTGGGGAGAAAAAGACATATGAAAGATTTCAGATCGATATCTCAAAAACTGGTTTTATTCGCGTAATCTCCCACGTTTTCTCCTTTGTTTCACTCTCTCCAGGGTATAAAAATATAATATAAACAGATAAACAGATAAACAGATCTTACTTCATTAAAATTTATATAAATTTATATACTATTATATGGTGATATAAATTTAAGTTTAGTTTAAGTTTATAAATTTAACTTAAGCCGATATTCCTACACGTAATCTAGAGTAATATTTTTGCAAGATTTTCCACGTAGTTTTTACATTCTTAGGCACCTCAGAACTTCTCATATTTATTCAGTCCTGTCCACAAGCGGCCATTTAGAATAACATATGTAACGGGTGATTTTTTTGAGGTTAGGATTTTCATGCATTAGTATTTGACAGATTACGTGGGATTTCAGACATGGTGTCAAAGAGAAAGATGCTCAGTATGCTTTGACATTTCATCATGAATAGACTTACTAACGAGCAACGCTTGCAAATCATTGAATTTTATTACCAAAATCAGTGTTCGGTTCGAAATGTGTTTTATCGACAAATTTTGTTCAGCGATGAGGCTCATTTCTGGTTGAATGGCTACGTAAATAAGCAAAATTGCCGCATTTGGGGTGAAGAGCAACCAGAAGCCGTTCAAGAACTGCCCATGCATCCCGAAAAATGCACTGTTTGGTGTGGTTTGTACGCTGGTGGAATCATTGGACCGTATTTTTTCAAAGATGCTGTTGGACGCAACGTTACGGTGAATGGCGATCGCTATCGTTCGATGCTAACAAACTTTTTGTTGCCAAAAATGGAAGAACTGAACTTGGTTGACATGTGGTTTCAACAAGATGGCGCTACATGCCACACAGCTCGCGATTCTATTGCCATTTTGAGGGAAAACTTCGGACAACAATTCATCTCAAGAAATGGACCCGTAAGTTGGCCACCAAGATCATGCGATTTAACGCCTTTAGACTATTTTTTGTGGGGCTACGTCAAGTCTAAAGTCTACAGAAATAAGCCAGCAACTATTCCAGCTTTGGAAGACAACATTTCCGAAGAAATTCGGGCTATTCCGGCCGGAATGCTCGAAAAAGTTGCCCAAAATTGGACTTTCCGAATGGACCACCTAAGACGCAGCCGCGGTCAACATTTAAATGAAATTATCTTCAAAAAGTAAATGTCATGAACCAATCTAACGTTTCAAATAAAGAACCGATGAGATTTTGCAAATTTTATGCGTTTTTTTTTTAAAAAAAGTTATCAAGCTCTTAAAAAATCACCCTTTATATATAAAAAAATGTAAATAAATAATATAGTATTGTAAATGGAAATCTGTTTCAAAAGCATCATTACTTTGGTAAATATTTTCTCTCTCGAGTTTGTTTATTGTTGTTTGAATAATTTCATGAAATCGCTACTCTTTATACACACCATATGTTATACTGAGATTATGCGTCACATTCTTAAGTATGAGTACACATGACGTTCGTAAATATACTATGAATATACCAGCACTTGGCAGGTATGTTTTCTCTGAGGTAATGTTTTGTATGAAAGTATGTTTGTGAAGGCTACATTATTTTGAATATTAAAAGTAATTTATGTTTATTTATAAGTACAAGGTGTGTTCCAAACTAAACAGGACTAAAAAAAGAGAACAAATGGTTTTTTTCGGCAAAATCAATTTATTTTATTCAAAATAGTCTCCTTCTGCTTCAATAAAGCTTTTTGCACGGTCCAAAAGCACGTCGAAGGAGTGTTTTAGCTCGTTGGCCGGTATCGCCGCCAGTATGCCGGTACAAGCCCTTTGAATGGTCTCTACGTCTGCATAACGCTTTCCAAATGCATTTCCGAAAAGGAAGAAGGCACACGGTATCATAAGAAGTGAATACGCGGAGTGGTTAATGGTTAAAATGTGATTTTTGGTAAAATAATCGATCACAAGCGTTCGATGAGAGCAATTTTTGGTCGTCGGTCATTTTGTGCGGAACAAACCGTGCACCACACCTTTCGTAAGCCCAAATTTTCGGCCAAAATGCGATAAATCGAAGTTTTAGAGATATTTAATTCCATTTGAATTTCAATGATGATTTCGGCTGATTCTTGATGAATTCACGGACAGTTTCGTTGGAATTTCCGGTGATGACGCTTTGAAAACCACTCGTGCATTCTGCTACGAGTCAGGCAATCATCACCATAAACTTGTTTCATCAATTGAAACGTTTCGGTAAGAGTTTTACCAATTTTGGAACAAAATTTAATGTTGGATCTTTGTTCGAAGCTCATTTTTGCACCGACAACACAAACATACTGATACATAAAACACAACAATTTCACATCCAATCGATGAAATGTTATGAAATTCTCACTGGACAATCGATAAAGATAGCAGATTCTAATGCACCAGTCGACATACACCACCAGGGGGCCACCAGGGGGCGCTAGATTCAAAAAGTTCTGTTTACTTTGGAACAGACCTTGTATGTATATGAGATAGTCGTTGTATTTTCTTATCCTAAGAAACACTGAAACTGGTTTCCCGCTAGATGGCGCTAGTGTCGGATATGTAGGGATTTTTAAAATTTATATTTTGAGTTTTTTGTTATAAAAAGTAATGTGTTTGATATATACATGTATACAAACGATGTCTTCTATATTTTTTTTGTTAGCGCATAATCTGTATAATTTTTTATATGTTGAGATAAGTAAATTTACCGCACCTGAATAAATAAAGTGAGAGAAGGTGAGTTCTGTAGCCGAAAAAGCTGAAAAACAGTGTAGCTAAACTTTTATTTTTCTGGTTCATTATCTAATTTTTTAATGCTGTAATGATTTATGTTGTGTTTTTTTGTGAAAACAAGAGCATTTCTATGTTTGTTCAACAAAAAGAAAGATAAGTTTGTTTAAGGGTTCAGAGTAGTATCCATCATTAGTAATAACAAGCATACTACTGTGCCCAAAAAATAAGGTGACATTGTACTTATTTTGAAAATTCTTTATTTATTCTTCCAAATCAATTTAATCCCCTTCAAAGTAATCCCCTCCCGATGCAATGCACTTATGCCAAAGGATTTTCCAATCTTCGAAATACTGGTTGTAGTCACTTTCCGGGATGGCCTTCAGTTCCGTCTTCGCTGCGTCTTGAATCTCCATAATCGTATAAAAACGGTGTCCCGGAGCGGTCTTTTGAGCTTGGTGAACAGCCAGAAGTCGCACGGCGCCAGATTAGGTGAATACGGTGGTTGCGGAACGATATGGGTTGAGTTTTTGGCGAAATGATCACGAATTACGAGGGCAGTATGGGTTGGTGCATTATCGTGGTGTAAAAACCAAGAATTGTCTTTCCACAATTCCGGCCATTTTAGGCGGATAGCGTTACGCAAACGACGCATAACGTTCAAATAATATTCCTTGTTGACTGTTTGACCGCTTGGAAGGAATTCATAATGCACAACACCACGATAATCGAAGAAAACAGTCAACATGACCTTGATTTTTGAGCGACTTTGGCGCGATTTTTTTGGTCTCGGCTCTCTTTTGGCACGATATTCGCTCGATTGATCGGTTGTTTCGGGGTCGTAAGCATAGATCCAAGTCTCATCGCCAGTTATAATGCATTTCATGACACCCTGATAGTCGGAAAGCATCGTTTCACACACTTCAACGCGACGCCTTTTTTCCAAAAAATTCAATGTTTTCGGTACCAGTCAAGATTTGACGCGCTTGAGGCCCAAAACATCCTTCAAAATGGTATTGGCTGAGCCTTTCGATATGTCAACTTCATCAGCAAGGTCTCTAATTGTTAATTGACGGTTTTCAACACCAAATCTTTGATTTGTTGAACGTGAGCTTCGTCGGTTGAGGTTGATGGTCGTTAGACGCTCTTCGTCTTCGACACGTTCACGGCCGGCTTGGAACTCACTATACCACTTGTAAACATTTTTTTAGACATAGCCTCATCACCAAAGGCTTTCTGCACCATCCTCAACGTATCCGCAGCAGAAAATTGATTCCGTAAACAAAATTTAATGCAAATTCTTTGCTCAACAAATTTCGACATCGCAAAAACGAAAAACTCACTTTTAGCAGCAAAACAACACGTATCTCAAACACTAATGAATATTTTGACATGAAATTTGACATAAATGTGACTGACAGTACTACCAACTTAAAAAAAATATAATACTATATATATACATATATACTATATACTTTTAATCTTAGAAATTTACGATGTCAGCTCAGCTCAAGCGTGATACTTTAATTTGAACGGTTAGAGTTGTTGATAACTTACTCAGATTAAGTTTGAATAACCGTCGTTGTTTTTTTAGCCTCATAAACCAAAGCAGTTTTGGTACTTCGATGACTATCCTTAACAAGATATTTGTGAATTCCTATCAATGGAAAATGGATAAATAATAACTCGGGTCCGTTCCGATTACGTAGACCCGACTGTCGTGGGAACGGAGTTTTCTCTTTGTCCGTCCATCCCTAAGGAATACTTGTATATATATCCTCTTGATCTCAACTATTATGGTTAGCGGGTTCCATAATTTTCAGCGGCTTGTTCCAAACCAATTGTTCCCCTTACATAATTTTTATCCCTCACTATATTTATAACCATAATTTATTACCAAAATGCATCTAAATAAATATTTAATACTTGCATTTGTCATTTATTGCAGAGTTCCGGCATTGGCGAGCCTAGCGTCTACCACGCCTTGATCGTAATATTTTTAGAATTCTTCGCCTGGGGTCTTTTAACAATGCCAGTAATATCGGTATGTATGAAATGTAAATGCCTTTTTATAGCACAATATCTGCTTTCCCACCCTAATCTTGCTTGCTTTCAGACCCTAAATCAAACATTTCCCGATCACACGTTCCTCATGAACGGACTAGTTATGGGCATTAAAGGCATACTGTCCTTTCTGAGTGCACCGCTTGTGGGCGCACTCTCGGACATTTGGGGACGTAAATTTTTCCTACTCATCACAGTATTCTTTACGTGCGCACCAATACCGCTGATGGCCATCAATTCGTGGTGGTTCTTCGCAATGATCTCGATTAGTGGTGCGCTGGCAGTTACATTTTCCGTGGTGTTCGCTTATGTGGCTGATGTCACTACCGTTGAGGAGCGTTCGCGTGCGTACGGCTTAGTTTCAGCTACATTCGCCGCCAGTCTGGTATGTGTACATGTTCATGTATGTATGCTTGTGCATATGTTAATTGTGCTGATGAATACCTTAGAAATGTGTGTGACAAGTGGCAAACTTAATTAAAGCTAAAGCTAAACAAAAAAAAAAAAAAAAATAAATGAAATAAATACCATTTATTATATACGACTTTGTATACTTCTTTTTAGGTAATTTCACCCGCACTTGGCGCTTTACTAATGGAGACCTACGGTGATACATTAGTGGCTGCGCTGGCCACCGCCATTGCGGTGCTAGATGTGTTCTTTATTTTGGTGGCCGTGCCCGAAAGCTTGCCAGAAAAAATACGTCCTTCATCTTGGGGTGCGCCCATTAGCTGGGAGCAGGCTGATCCCTTTTCCGTGAGTAGCAAATGCGTATTAGCCGCAAATATATGCTAGCATTCGTGTAATACATACATATGTGTGTATACGTGTATGTGGAAAGATGTATATTAAATGACTTTAATTTGGTGTAATTTGTATAATGAATAGGCGCTGCGGAAGGTAGGCTCCGATCAGACCATACTAATGCAATGTGTCGCTGTGCTTTTGTCATATCTGCCTGAGGCGGGGCAATACTCGTGCATATTTGTTTATTTGAAATTGAAAATGGGCTTCAATTCAATGGAAGTGGCCGTTTTCATTGCTGTTGTTGGTACGCTAAGCATATCCGTGCAAGTGACTTTGGGTTATCTAATGCGGTGAGTATGAGAGCATGACTTGCATTCTGCATTTTGCTGCTATAATAAAATTTGAATTTGTCCACTTTGTTATTGTTGCTTCATCGCTTATGTAAGCAAAGCGCTCTAATATTTTCATGTTTTTTTGTTGTTGCAGGGTATTTGGTGCAAAAAATACTATTATTTTAGGTTTAGTACTAGAAATGTTACAATTATTTTGGTATGGACTTGGCAGTAAGTCTTGGTGAGTTGTTAATGAAATTCTGTGTGTATGGGTGTTTACTTTAAAATGATTAAATTTTGTTGTATTTGATTACAGGATGATGTGGGCTGCTGGCATATTGGCCGCACTCGGTTCGATAACTTATCCGGCGATAAGCGCTTTTGTTTCAATTCATTCGCACCCCGACAGACAAGGTGAGTACTTTATCTCGAGTATTTTATAATTTGATTTGAATTAAATGGCGGATATCAGGTATTTTGATAATTGAAAGCTTATTAACGTTGCTATTGTAGCGACAATAAAAATCAAAAACAAGAATAACGTTACTTTCGGTTGCACCGAAGCTATAATACCCTTCACATGTAATATAGCTTGGAGCATGCATAATCAATTCCGAATTTCGTGAAGATAACTCGTCAAATAATAAATTTTTCCATACAAGAAGTTTATTTTCATCGTTCAGTTTGTATGGCAGCTATATGTTGAATATTGTCTTTCCTTCCATGGAAACGTGGGAAACTGTGAGAGATATAGTAAGTATCTATGTGGGTGGGTTCAAAACATATAATCTAGTGGAAGGTGGCGTCTTATTAGTAAAATTAGTTACCATAACCGACTTCCATCTACCAGACCACTACAGTGTCTTCGAATCGAAGATTACAGCAATTAAAGAAAGCATTCTTGTTCTGACAAGCAGTGAGCTCACAACAAGCAATAAATACTACATATGTATGTAGAGCTGCTTTGAAATCGTTGATATCTCAATGGGTTCCAAGACATATTGGGGTTCCTAGCAACTGTGAAGCAGAATCAACCTACATAAATATAGCTGAGACTCGGTGGAGTCAATCCCTAACTTGCTTCCACAAACGTGACTAATTTAGAAACTGTCAGAAGGTAGAATGTATTTGTACTGATGAATTTTATCAGAAGCACGAGGTGGTTCAAAGAGGAGATAATAGAGTGAGCCTTCTAAAGGTCAAGGTACGTTATCAGACAGCCAAATTACCACTACTATGCTATAGTGAGCCGATCTGAAAAATTTGTCTGGAGATTTCAGCATTTCCTCGTTGAAAATTGGAATTATAACCGATTTTCGCACTAGAGTGTACTCTAACGGAGATTTGCGGTACAAATGAGTTCGCGTTCGAACCGTTCCCACGACAGTCGGGTCTACGTAACCTGAACCGACCCGGAATTTTTATCTGGTCAAGGATTGCCAACTCGACAAAATTCTGCCGCTACAACAACAACAGCTCTTTCAAAAAGTTTTAATTTCCTAACAAAAAAAATCTTGTTTAACTCTGTATAATTAATAAACTATGTAGTATATTATGTCATAAATTCTCTATTTAGGCGACAGCTGATATAAAATACAATAGAACTTCTTTAACCCACCATTTGAAAAATTATTTATTGAAATATACATTTATTATCTACCTTCTTTACAGGTGCCGTTCAAGGAATGGTAACTGGCATGCGTGGTCTCTGCAATGGTTTAGGACCGGCATTATTTGGTGTAATTTTCTATTTATTCAATGTGGACTTGAACGATGACATGTTGGGAAAACCTGATGACCCAGTACAAAATGACAGTAATAAATACACAGAATTGATACCAGGTCCACCATTCGCTATTGGCGCACTTATGGTAATACTGGCGATTTTGGTTGCAATCTACATTCCAGACAAACACAATGATATCAATGTGAATCGAACTTCGAGTGAAAAGAAGCGTAAATATTACAACAAAAAAATAAAACAAAACACCAACACATTCACATTGCATTTATTGTTGCATTTTCAGGTGCCTCCGTGGATGTGCAGTATGAAATCGAGTGCGGCAACAAGTCGACGAGTCCACTAGCACCCCTAATGCGATCCGACTCAATGGCACAATTGTAGCTTTTAGTAAATTAAAACCAAATATAAAAAGGACATATTTGTTTTCGTATTTTTCGAAGAATTTGTGAAATGCTAAGCAGAGGAAAGGATAAAAAGAAAAGAAAAGATCTAAAAAAAACCTTAAATAAGTGCTGACTTTTTTATTTTGTAGATGCTAAATTTTAAGCTAATTACAAAATGAATTCCTATACTGAAGTTATTTATAATTTTAACTTTAATTTAAAAAGAGCAAATGTATTTTTAATGCATGTATGCATGTTCGTTCTGTATGTATGTATGTGCTGTATATAAAAGAAACAAACAAACAAACAAAAAAAAAAAAAATCACAAAAACAATTGTAGAATATTAAAAGAAAGAAGAGCTCTGAGCTTTGTTTATGGTTTTATTTTTAAAACCCAATTTTTGATTAATAAATTTGTAAAATACGCAATTGTCCCAACGTCCCCACATACGATGTTGTGCTATAATTATTTAGTTACATAATTAGCAACAGTATGCATATACGTTCGCATAACTTGCAATTTGTTTTAGTTATTTTTTTTCACTTTAGGTGGCTACTCCACTAAGTTCAAATGTACAATTTAATAATGAGAGTTGAAATATTTTTGTGAAACCTTAAACTTAGCGTTGTACTGGAATATAATAAAAACAAAGAGAACGAGTGCGATAAGCAGATTGCATATCTTAAAAGTTGTTATTGTTGTTGATGTGGGGCTGGTTTCGTATATTTCACAACTAACTGCATATCTTTTATATTTTTTTTTTATAATTTTTTTATGTTACACTATAAGATTAATAATAAAAAATGTACGACTGCAGTAGTCTCTAGCTTAGTTTCGACCCTAGAGTCCAAGTTATTAACCAGGGTTGCAAATAATGCATTGAAAGCAATAGAATTAACGTTAGAATTAATTTTTTTTATTTTGTAATCACGAAAATCGTTATTGTAAATAATTTTTAAATTTTTATTTCCAAACATTTTAGGAAAGAATTAGATTTTTAGTAATCGGAATTCAAAATAGAAAAACTTAAAAATTAAGATAGAAAAATATAAAAATTAAATTAAAAACTTTTAAATTTTATCAAAAAAAAATTAAAAGAAAGGAATTAGATTTAAAAAAAATTTTAATTTTTCTATAGTAATAAAAAAATTAAAATTAAATTTTAATTTATAATTTAACAATGTAATTTTGAATTTAAATATTTTTGAATAAAACGGAAAATTTTTAAAATTAAAATAAACCATTAAAATTATATTATATTTTTTTAAATTTTGGCATTTTAATAAAAAAATATTTTAAATTTAAAATTACATCTTTAAATTATAAATTAAATTTTTAATTTTATTTTTTTTAATTTAACTTTTTTTATTTAATTTTTTTTTTATTTAATTTTTTTTTAATTTAATTTTTTTTAATTTTATTTTTTTTTTTTAATTTAATTTTTTTTTTTAATTTAATTTTTTTATTTTTGTTTGATTACAATAGAAAAATTAAAACTTTTTAATTTCTTCTATTTTGACTTCCGATTGCAAAAAATCTAATTTTTAATCTAAAATGTTTGGAACTAAAAATTGAAAATTAAATTTATTTTTCTCTTTGGTATTTGGGAATAAAATAATAAATTTAATTTTAGAATTTTTCTTTTTTAATTCAAAAATTTTGACAACCCGGCTCTAATTTCCTAATTTTCTTTTGTAAAGAAATATTCTGCCCAATGTTTAATATTCTGAATTTATTTTAGATTTATGCTTTTAAACATAGTTTACAATCCGATAATTGCACTACTAACCACATGAGAGCTGTATTCGATCTTAAAATCTCAATTAACCTGCTATACTAACTACTAAACTATTAGACACTATATCTGTTTATTCTGTAATGTTATGTGAAATTACCCAACCTTGCAAATATTTCCCAAAAATATCTTCTTGCAAAACCTAACTACCTGCTGGGAATAGTAGTAACGGTATTTGAATTCGTTCTCAGTCGGGTCTACGTAACTGGAACGAACCCGTATTTTGACCCGCGAAGAACTGTCATACCGGCAGTTTTCCTCCAAATTACTTCACAAATGTTTTAGGCCTTTACAACAATAGCAACAGGTACGTGAACGTACGTACGTACGTACATACTATAAAAAAGTACAGTTAAATAAGTAATGATAAATTATATTTGTGTACATATATTTAGGCGGACAAACTTTTTTTCCTTAAGGGATTATATGGGTTTCACGGCTTAAAAAATAATTGACTTACTTAATTCTATAACACCTCTAGAATAAAGTCTCAAGCTGATCCGAGTAATATTTTTGGATATATGGTTCAAAAAATTGTGTGGTCGAGGTCAGCTATATAGTCACTTAAAACTTTAAAAGCGTTTTTCTCGAAACTGTTATTTTAAAGTTGGCTGTTATGATTTCTCGCGAACTACACAACCGATCTTAATGCAATTCCGCATGCATAGGTTTCGAGATAAATTTAAAAGGTCTTAAACGAAGGATTTTTTGTTCAATTACAACTATAAAAAAAACAACTTCGAGAAATTTTCACCAAAATTTGCATTTTTTTTTGTGAAAAGTATGCCAAGAATATAATTTTCACTGTTTTGGTTTAATTTATAAATAAAAAATAATAATGCACATTAACAGAATAATGTATGTACCTTAAAAAACGGTGATTCATTTCGCAAAATTTTCATTCCCTTGATAATGTAACCGATCACCAATATGATCTTCAAAACAGTTGTTCTTTCGTGAGGAAGTATTTTCTGCTAAAAATTTTCAACCTGTCTAAAAGTCAAACTAATTTATTATTATATTAAATGAGTCCAGGTAATAAACGAAGGACCAGTCTAAATTTTTACTTTTTACGCGGCAGAGTACTTTTCGTGAAAAAATTTTTACCTCACATTGGCTTTAAAAATCGCAGTTATTATTAAAAACTTTATTACTTCGATCAGTACTTGACAAATATGTACTTATTCATACGTCATTTCAAATTTCAAGTCGATCAGCCCAGTCGTTTTGGAGTAAGTTTCTTCACAAGTTTTAAGAGCCGACTACACTAAGTTAAAAAATAAGCTCATATCTTCAAAACTATTATTCGCATCAACTTCATACTTTTGTAGAATATCCTCCAATACCAGTACATTCGATACATATCGTACATATGCGACGCTAATATAACCTCTTAAATACTCTCACCTCAGCAATACACTTTGAGGTGAAATCAACCAAACAAAGTGAAGTTTGTAACACCCAGAAGGAATGGTCAAAAATTCCATTAAATATACAATATATACAAGTATAAATGATCAGCATGATGAGCTGCGTCGATTTAGCCATGCTCGTCTGTCTGTTTGTACTTAGTTTTTAAGATAACGATCTGAAATTTTGCACAGCGACCGATCAAAATCAACTTCTTGCGTTGAATCTTTTGCATTTGTGAAGGGCATTATAGCTTCGGTGCAACCGATGTGAACATTTTTCTTGTTGTTATTTTTTTTGTAAAGGTTTACCACGCTTTAAATAGTCCTGTGGTGCATGCTTAATTCTATTACACCAACAACAACTGCATAGACGGAAAGGAAAACAAACAGGAGGATATTACTGGCTGAAATGGAAATATCGCCACACCAATTTCAAGTAATTTAAAAAAGTAATTACGCGCTGGAGTTCATAATCACGCCGCTTCGTTTGTGTGTTAGTTACTTGTTGCTTTTTGTTTTACAAAAATATTCACAGCTCTTTTTGGAATATTCCGTTCGTTGGAATAAACTTTGTAAATAACAATACTGATTTTTATTGTTATTTTATTTTTATTTTGAAAAAAAGACGTTAAGTCAATCAAACATATTTTTGTATATAAATAGTTTATCGATAAATAGTTGTATTTAAAATGCCAGTTAGTAACTTTAGGTACACTCCAATTCCCGAAGAAAGGCGAGTACATCACGAGATCAAGAACGTGAACGAAACCGTTCATATACCGAAATGGGCAGGATATGCCGTTCATGACTTCGGCACAAAAGTGATGGCGTATGGTATGTTAATCTAACCGTTATGAGTTTGATATATATGCACATTCACAATTACGAGTACTTCAAATAGACGATCGCGAAAATTGGGGCGTGATATTGAAAACTTTCGGAATTGCCATGGCCATGTTAATCATAATTATTGCGGTACTGTTGATTGGGTAAGTGGCATGCTTGTGTTTGTATGTATGCGGTTATTATGTGCGCCAGTCGAGTTAAATCGAGCGCTTGAATTACAGGCTGATCTATTTATGTTTGCGCTGCAAAGGTTATCTAAATCCCATCAGAGACTATGCTGAGAGAAGTAATCAAAGATGTGTGCGCTGCATTTTAACGCTGTTGATGCTCTTTTTACTCGCAGTCCTTCTGTAAATTTGTATATGCATAAATTTAACACAATTTTATTATCGAATTTTCTCTTCATATTCAAGCTATTTTGTGATAATGGCTATAAAAAACACGGTTTCCAAAAGGCGCATGCAAGAGGATAAAAATTCAAAAGCAAGAGATGGTTTCCCTTCCTCCGTGACCTCTCGGCAATTAGATCACGTTTTCGGTTTGAATTATGAGGAGTTCCAAGCGCAAGCGCGTGATTCGGCTAATGGTTCGTAAGACAATTATTATACCCTAAACAATACATACGATTTGCCACGAAGTTTGTAACACCCAGAAAGAAACTGGGTCGGATACTATACATGTAAATGAACAGCATGACGAGCTAAGTCGATTTACGTCTGTCTGTTTGTATATTGAGTGTTTTCCTTCAAGAAGTTTGCGATAAATGTATCGAACTTTCGATATCAGACCACTATAGCATATAGCTTTTATACAAGCGGGCCAATTAAAATCAAGTCCTTCTATGTAAAGCCTTATACATATAAGGTTGTCAAATATCTCCCTTCCGCTGTTTTGCTCGTTATTTAATGCTTTATAAAAAGTGTTACAGTGTTTGGGTATTTAGTTCAAATATGCGCCGTTTCGTTCGAAAGTCTGTTTCCATCTAGACGGAAACTTCCTAATACCTCCCTCGTAGAAGCCCCCCTCCTTATTTGCGAAGAACTCGGACAGCCACTTTTCACAAGTCTCTTTTGAGTTCAACTTTACTCCCACAAGGGCGTTCACCATGGTTAGAAACCGGTGGTAATCTCTTAGCGCTATGTCCGGGCTATATGGTGGATGCGATAAAACCTCTCATCCATGCTCCCGTAGCTTCTAACAAGTCATCAACGAAGTATGTGGCCTGGCATTGTCCTGGTTTGACACAGTACTCTCTTCCTGTTGGCCAATTCTGGACGCTTCTGGTCGATCGCCTACTTCAAGTGGTCCAGTTGTTCGCAGCAGTAGATGGTAGAATTAAGCGTCTGGCCATATGGGAGCGACTCGTAGTGGACGATCCCCTTCCAATCCCACCAAACTCACAGCAAAATCTTCCTAGCCGTCAATCCCGGCTTTGCTATGTTTGGGACGATTTAACGGCCTTCGACCACGACCATTTTCTCTTGATATTATCGTATGTGATCCATTTTTCGTCGCCAGTCACCATCCGCCTCAAAAATGGGTCGAGTTCGCTCCGTTTCAGCAGCATATCGCAGGCGTTGATTCGGTCCAGAAGGTTTTTTTGCGTCAAATCATGCGGCACCCAAACATTAAGCTTTTTTGTGTATCCAGCCTTCGGCAGACGGTTTAAAATGGTTTGGTGACTAACTCCCATCTTCTGGGCGATCACGAGAAGCCACATGCCGGTCTAACTCCATGTTTTCCATGATTTGATCGGTATTCATCGTCACAGGTTTTCCGTCGGCTGGCTTATCCATGGTGTCGTTTTCACCCGCTCTGAATCGTCAAAACCATTCCTCCGCAGTTCGAAGTGATAGAGTACCATCCCCCAAAACACCATTAATCTCACGGAACGTTCCGCGCGGATTTGCCTTTAACGAAGGAAAACTTTAAAATTGTGCGAATTTCGGCGTTAGTGAACTCCATGTTTGCACGTCTATAACTGTTGAACGCAATATCCAAACTAATCATGCAAGACCTTTGAAAGATGTATAGTATTGCCAAGTACGAGTTATGTAGCTATACATAGCCGCGAAATTCAAAAGACAAAAAGGCGGAGTGGATATTTGACAACCAAATATTTGATAAGGTATCTTTCCGAAAATCGGAATCAAGTTTTTGTAAGGAAACTTTTGGATTTGTGAAGGGTATTATGATTCGGTGCAGCCGAAGTGAACTTTTTTTGTTTCTTCTTTCGTGAGTATAATACGATTTCTTGTAACTTAGATTTAATCCGCAATTGGACTGGAACAACGGATGTTGTAAGCGACGAAACGAAAACTCTCTGCCCGCCTGCTGAGAATATAACCGATGTAAATAAGCGTGTGGCAGAGGTCAACAATGAATTTGAGCTATTGTGTTTTGGAGTCTTGGAATGGAGTGACTGTACGTATGTATATATTTAAATAAAAGTTGTCACAGTACGGTAGTTACGGGTTAGGTCTATTAAATTGAGAAGGGCGTTAGATCAGGGGTGATTCAGATAGAACTTTTGCTTCCGATAGTTGCATTGACAGTTAAGTTCGGTTAAGTTCGCTATATAATATAACATATGCTTTTGTGTTAGTTCGTTCGCTTCGACGAGAAGTAAAGCAATTCTCAACTTTTTACACTTTCCAAGCAACAGTCGCCATTTTTGTTAGAAAGAATCATCACAGCAAGTGATGTCTACCGAAACTCCAATACATTGAAAGAATTAGCGTGGAAACTAACACATACACACCGTATAACTTTGAGTAAAATAGGGTTAAGGAAGCACAGGTAAACACAAGTTTCGGTTAGAATTGTCAGTTGGGCTTTAAGAAACTATAGAAACTTAACAGAAAGCTTTGGTAGCGTTATTGGGTACTTAACCGCTGACGTAACCTATACAATTACGGTAGAGCTATAGCGAATATTAACCTATTTCGAAAATTTGTTTTGGAAAATCTCGCTTGTTCGGCTTTAGCTAACATTGGTTTCTTCAGCATTTTAATATAATATTTTATTTATATATTCATTATATAGATATGCATTTTTTCTATCGAAATATGACGATGTTCATGGCTGAAACCGATGATGGTCGTAAAGTATTAAAAGAATTAGATTTTCCGAACTTTCTCTCAAAAACGATGCAAGTGGAAAAGGTAAGCATCTTTTACCGAACAACAACACATTATATATTCAACCAAATATGTAAGGTTAATGTTCCCTTGATTAGATCAGGTTTATAAATAACAAATCTCATATATCAAAAATATGCATATATACCATTTTATTAATATATATTGAACAGATGTTTATCCTTATTTAAGCTCTTGGATTTCTATCGCACCTTCAGCATTGTGGACAAATTTTTTTACTCCTTTTCGAAGCTTTACAACACGACCATAAACTGGCCAGAGAATTTAAAAAGTAGAACCCAAACTGCATTATCTCCATATTTTCTAGAAATAACAAAGAATTTGGACGATAAAGGTGAGTATTTTGAAATTTTGAGTAACTTATGGATATTTTCTGGCTTTCAACTATTCATTTTCAATTTCTATGGTGGTATAAGGGGGTCAATTCCGATCGCTTTCAACGACACTTGCCAGTAGATCGCGTGGAGATGACACCGACGATGCAGATTATGAAAGGGCCGGTAAGGAAGAAGAGGATGATGACGAAAAAGAGCCGCTAGCGATTTTTATACTGGATATTATATGCTATGCACTTCTTTTATTGGTGAGTACACAAAATTCAAAAGGTGCGATGATGGTCTAAGCCGTCTGTGTCTGAAATCACCCATTTGATAGAGTTGGTTTTGGGTGATCTCCTGTCTAATTCTGGGCTTTTAATATAAACCATACTAACAGATACAGAGTTAACTTGCTATCTCTTCTATTAAGTTCTAAAATATTGTCGCTATTTCGGAATCAGCTTTAGAGTCGAAGCTTAACACTGGTTTTAGTTCTAGAGTTTAAGATCCCCTCTACTCGGAGCGAACACTTTACGTTTCTCCGAAACTATTTTACTGTCGTTCAGAATTGTTGAGCATACCTTAACGCACAGACCTATTGATTATCCTTACTTACAGCATGAGATCCATTTTTGAAAATATTGTTTTACGCTTTCTTTCTCTTCCCAGATAACAATTGTATTATTAACTGCGTTGCTGCTAAGATGTTGTGGCAAACGTTATAGAAGTGAAGCTAGATGCTGCAATCAAGAAAATGGCTCCTGCCTTTTCCAATTGTAAGTACCGGCTGTGAGCTTTGCAACTCTTATTGATATGTCTCTCCAACACATTTTCAGCGCTGCCTTTTTGATGTTCTTATTTCTGCTACTCGTATTGTATCCATTTCTGTGGCACTTTGTCCATGGTGCTGGCCGTTATAACAGTGTTTGTACAAGAAATGATACACATAAATACGAACGCGCCTTGGCAAATATTGAAGACACTTGCTTAGACGAAAAAACATTTAAGAAGATCCTCAATGATCATGTCGATAGACAAATTAAGTTAAATATTTCAAATGAAAGTACTGCTGAAGATGTGAAACCAAATGCAGCGGAATTATATAAGTACACAATAAATTTCAAGCAAAGCGCGAGAACGTCAAAAACCCTCGATCTCAAAAACATGTGTGAAGATATTAAGAATAGAACCGACCCCAAACACTTAACTGAGGTTTACACACAAATGCTAAGGTACGCCGATGGCGATATGCCCGATAATCAAGTGAAGATGCTGTCACAGTGCAATTTGGCAAGCTTTAAGAAGCGCAGAATAGACGAATACAAACAGAGTGTAATCTATAAAAGTGCCGAGCGTTTAGCCAGCTATTGCAACAGGGTCGTGGAGTTCTTTACAGAAAATTATGCCAAAATTACCGGTGAATGTCTAAAAGGCATCGAGAATTTGAAAAACAATTTATCCAAACAAAGTAAACATGAGTTGAGTGAAATAATGGCGGGTTTGGACAACATGTACGCCAAAGAACTGGAGGGTTATGTAGACATGGCCACAGATGGGGCGGTTAATAAAGTTACTTTGTGTCGCAAAGTTTCAGCTAGGTCAGCTGATCGTACGACAATGCACGAATGTGATGCACATACACACTTACAGGTACTTTATTTAGGCGTATTTAACTGTATTCTTCTGCGTGAGTTATTTTTCACTGTTTGCAGAATGTTTCGTGGAGTGCTTTTTTGATGTTGATATGGCTGATATTACCGCTAATTCCCATAGCACTTTACTTAGCCAGATTATTTGGTACGTCTAGGGGCAGTTGCTGTTCGTGCGAGCAAAGCGGATCAGGAGCTGCAGCCCGACGGAATGATAGATGGAATACTGATTCGGTAATGGATGAGATGCAGCGTCGCTTATATAAATCTCTTTGCGAAGGTTCCGTAAGGTCGGGTCCTTCGAATGGTCGATGCGACTGCAAAGCAGCGCGGACAGCTTACAAGCAGGGGCCAAGCTGTGGACGAAGGTGCCTTGATGACGGCAGCGCTAACTTTGCTATGCTGCAACAAGCTAACACTCTTTTACATAAAGCAAACGTCTGCAGTGAATCTACAGAGCCGGAGAAAAGAGGTATACTTAAATCTAAACAGATCAAAGAACCGCAAAGACCAACGACTTCTAAGGGAATGCGCTCCAAAAGAGCACAACAATTAGCAAATGATAATAAATTCGAAACATCCTCTTTAAGGAAATGCGTTTGCAATAGAAATGCTGCCAAAATGCCGAAAGGACCTTCCAGTTCAATGGCAAGCAGCAGACCAAAAAAAAGAATGAGAAATGTTTGTGAGACCCTGGAAGAAATTGTCGAAGAGTCAACGGAAAATGGGATGAATGGATTGGAAATAAATGCTTCTATTCATATATTAACTTTTAATAAAAAAATTACTTAATCTACTGCGATTTAAATAAATCTAAGATAAGGGTATTTGTAGTGAAACCGTTTTCTTTAAGCAAAAGACTGTCAAATTTACGAAGGTTGCAAAAGTTTTTCCAAACCTTGCAAAATAGGACAGTGTACAGCAGGTCACGGCTACCATAACTCTTATCCATTGAAAGAATCAGCGCCGAAACTAACTCATACACAACGTCGTGCAACTAATGAAGTCTTTGGGAAAGAAAGGGAGTTCCTGTTAGAATTGTCAATTCGGTCTTAATAAACTCATATAAATTTTAACTTAAATATCTGTTAGCACTATTGGGTAGTTAACCGGTGACTTAACTACATGGTGCTTTGTTGTGTGGGTTGCCAGGATTTCTTTGCAAACAACATTTGATGTTTCTATGAGAAAAAGGTCAGCTTCCAAAACCGACTTTACATTTCCAATATATTGTGCATTATAGGTATTGAGTGCATTTTAATAATTATTATTTTCTTCAAAATGGTTTAGTATACAATTATACTTATTGAGAGAGTAAACGCTGTTGGTAATAGATAAGTTTGTTTGGCAGCACTAATTTTCATTACTGGCACCATTTACCAACACTTTCTGGATTCATTGCTGCTCAAAAGCCGGCTTACCAGATCAATACGCTAACTTTTTTTTGGACATATAAATTACTGTTTAATTTATGCACTGAATTAAATTTTTAAAACAACTCATATTTACGGATGCGCTTAGCTTTCAGACAAATTCGTTATTTTTACGAAGCAGCTACATTTATGTTTGTATAGATTCATGGCAAAACACACTCTGGCAACACGCTGTGGACAATGAATTTCGAAATAAGAATGGGAAATGGGCAAATTGTGGAAAGTGAATTTTTTCGTTTTCAGTGGAAGTTCTTGCTTCGGTTGGGGAAGACGTTTTTTCCGATTTTCGGAGAGTAATGTGGGTGTATTCCGCGGCGCGGATGTGAAAGTTTCTTGTGTAAACTACTATTTATTGGAAATAAAAGAATGGTTTAAGACAAAAAGGTGAATCATAAATATTCAAATGAATTATATGTGAATTGAATCTCTGTGATCAAAATATTTTGGAAAAAAGTTCAGCCTAATTAGAAAAGTGTTTTTCTTTATTGTTTGCATTGTCGTTGCTAACAATACATATGCAAATTGATTTTTCCCCTATTTGGTGTTTTAGTAAACAATCAAAGCAATGAAGTGAATTAATGTTGCACGAAAAACGCACAGGTTTTAAACAAATAATATGTGATTAAATGTAAAAGTAATACGTGTGAGAATGTTGTTTAATCTGCAGAATTGAGATTATGTAAATATATGTAAAATTAATTGTGTTAAGTTGCCGAACGTACTTGAAATTTTATTGACCCCCAGCTAAGACTACAACTGTGTATTAAAAGATATTCAAGAAAAAAAGTTATCTCTAAAACATAAGTGGACACACACATCCGCTCGGTTTATGATATTTTTAATCGTTTCTTGGTTCTATCTTTTGTTCTTTGTGTTTTTAACGATACTTCAGTTCTTTCATAGCTGTGTGTCTACATGTGGACAGTTTCTAATATTTTGGTTTTTCAAATAAGTATTATGGTAACTAAAATACATGAAATGTTTACTGACTTATTTCTATAAAATTAAAAAATAAAATGGTTTCTATTCTTGATTAGAAAATTATTTACCTAATAAATCTGCACTTAAGCCCTAAGTGTTTTTCCAAATGAATTAAAGATGTTGATATTAAACCACAGTCTCGTCCCAATGGCATAGTGTGCTCGTATCTTTGCCACTTTATTCTCACCAAGACTCGCGATAATTCAATTGTGTGAGAGTGGAACAGCTCTATGCCATATCCTCGGAATAAACGGAAATACATATGCACGCACAAGATTTGTGTGTGTGTAAGCAAGCAGCGCTTGATCCATAGTTGATATCTCCACTGTCTAGAAATAAAGCTAATATTTGCAAATGTTTACTACTGTAAACACAATAAAATCAACTTGTTTGTTTCTGATTCGAAGAGTTTTGATAAGAACCCAAAATAAATAAAAAATATTTAACGTGAACAGTTCATATCTATGGATTAAGTGATTTATGATGTATTTAAAAAATAAGAAGTCAAATATATTTGTGTCTTCTATTTTATGAACGAAAATTAATTTGGGTTAACTTTAGTATATCATTTCACGATTTCAGGTTTAAAAGGGGTACGGCTGAATAGAGGAGATTCTCCGGATTAAGAATATATATAGTACAATTATATCCGCCGGAAAAACTTCAAAATCTAAATATAAATTTCCCAACAACACAAACGCATACATACATTTCTATAATCTACTTTCAAGCACATCTGTACATATTTACTGACCTAAATCTAAATAGTGTCGGTAAGGTCATCTTCTTGGAATATATACATAGATTATCTTATCCTAAATATTTTACTGTGAATTTATATTTAATTTAGGTTAATCAAAATTGTATGCTATAATTTTTAAAAATAAAAAATTGCGTTATCTGAAAACGTGAAAGTATTGGGCAATTGGTAATAAAGGTTTCTGATGTTAAGGTGTCTTTCATATTTTCCGAAATATACTTATGATAATAAAAATATAAATAGTTGTAAGTTAGTAGTGTAGTATATGTATATGTATCAGTTTTTGAGATATCCGAATGAAATTTAATACAAAGGTGCATTTTTACAAATTGGACAACTATGGAATATGACATATCTCCATACCCCAATTATTCAGTGTTTTCCGGTCAGTAGTGGCGGAAGACCTTCCCATTACAATTAAGAGATCATTCTTACTTGGAGAAATTGTTTTTTTTTTTAGAGGTTTCTGATCAAATTTTTAATAGCAACAATCCAAAAAATATATATTAATATTTTCTTACCCTACCCTTCCTCAGCATAGATCGACAGAATTATTTAAGGCATGCGGCTCCACTCAGTCACAACGAATCACATAGGCCCAGCTATAATATTATTCCGAAGCTGTAATACTATTCACGAATACAAAAGATTCCTTAAAAGGAATCGATTCTGATCTGTAATCCCATTCGCCAAGTTTTGCAGACAGGCACTTGATTCCGATCACTCTATTTGTATGACAGCTATATGGTATAACGGTCCGATATCGGCGGTTCCTACAAATTAGCAGCTTCTTGAAAAGAAAAGACGTTTGCAGAACTTCAGATGGATATCTCAACAACTAGTTCGCACATATCTCTCATTTGCTGCAAGACCGGCATAAATCAAAAAACGTGATTTTTGAGTTAATGCTGCAGAATTGTTCGTTATATCATACTTCATGTTGAGTGAAAAATTCATATGAATATCTCTTATATGCTCCGCTTGAGAAGAGAATATATTTCCTGTTTTCCGTGTAAGGTTGGAGTCAGTTGAAAACTTTTAACGCGTTTTCTGGAAAATCGATTTTTTTGACTTATGCCGGTCTTGCAGCAAATGAGCGATATACAGATAAAATCGACTTAGCTCGTCATGCTGATCATTTATACATACTTTTTTAGCATCTCTGATGTTTAATTCAAGTATTAAGGTGTTTCCAGTGTTTTTATTGGCAGGAATGATAATAAATTTTTGAAAACATTTTTATTACTGCGGAATCATATTTTCTTGAAGCAATTTAAGAACCCGCCATATTTAATATCACCAACCATTTTTCTGCTGTTCGTCTTTCAACATACATACATACATACTATACATATGTATATTAAAAAAATATGTACATACATATATATATATAAACTACTTGTATTCATGTTGTTAGCTTAGTACAGCGGTGACGTCTATTTCTTTAAACTTTTTTAATAAACAAAAGGCAAATCGGTGGGTATGATTCATCTGTGGTACATGTGTTGCCTTAATTAACGATAATTCCCAAGTCTGCTGGTTTCTGTGTGTGCATGATTTTTCTTTAAGACTGGATTTAATAGAAACACACACACGCCTAAAATTGTCTTTATATGAACGAAGTTATGTTGTTTTTTGAAAGTGTGTACGAATGCAAACGTTTTTGTTGTTGCATTCAGCGGCCGTTGCGTTTTAATCTTTACATACTTATGTACAAAGCAATAAATGTACACGTATGCATGCAGGCTTTATATGAATTATAATAACACATTGCATTAATTTGGTTCTTGTATCTTTAAAAACTCGCCAGTCTGCTATTTATTGTGCACACATAAGCCAACACATGTACTATTTATTTATAAAGATACATTATTCTTGATGAACATACTGCTTTCATTGCTATTATTCTATTCTCCACTTTGGCATTGTATTTTGCTTTTTTGCCATTTTCCTCAATTCTTGAACAAGTTCAGTTCACAATACAATCGCGATGCTTGGTTTGACTGCTGGTGAGTAACCTTGTCTTCTTGCGTCTGATTTCGCCATCTAGCGTCGTTACAAGTTATCAACAAAAACAACTTTCAACACAGTTATCTTTTAGATCGTTCTTCATATCTATGCGTTGTTGTGCCCATTCTCGTGCCTCTGTTTGTGAAGACGGCCGCATAAAAGAATGTGTAAATGTCACATATGCCAATCTATTTTCTACTAACGGTATAGCTTTTACTTAAATGGATACTGGAATTAAATATATATATGTACAAACATAAGTATGTATATAAAAATATTGCTAAAGTAATAGGACTTGCTCTTCGGTACTTCAAATACGCTTTTATACCCTGAAGAGTTTTCCAGTAGAAAACATCGAACACTCTATAAACCTGAATGCAGTAGAACGCAGACGAGGAAGCTTCAGATTTGCCAGAATACAGCTCTCCGGACTACGACAGTATGCCTCTTGATGTTTCCTATCACAGAGTGAGGCCCCTATGTTCCCAGTTTTGGAGTATAATGAACTCCTCTCCAGGCAGTTACTTCTAGGATGCTTGGATACGTTCCCCCGACAGTCGGGTCTACGTAACCGGAACGAACCCGGATTTCTATCTGGCCAAAGACTGTCAACTCGGCAGAATTCTGCCGCTACAACAACAACAATAGGATGCTTGGAGCGAAATCGCCTCCTAGGACCATCAAGAGGTCATTCTTCAATTACGTCGACGACATTAGACAGTACGCCTACCAGACTTAGGACGCAAAAAACTTCCGACAAGTATTCACAGTGGAGCCATCAACACCTTCACCGACTCCCTTACATTGAATGGTGTACTCGAAGTCAAACCACAATCCATCACAAACGAGTTGCCGCGAGCAGGTTAGCATGTTAAACTGTTAATTATTCAGAATAGACCCTGACGTATCAAACATATGTCCAGCGTGCAATGAATCCCCGCACAACATTCACCACCTCTTTGCATGCTCTGCTTACTCTAATCAACTTACACCCTTCTCCATTCGGTCCGACCCCCTTGAAACAGCTCGTTTCCTGAGCCTACCGTTGAATAACGTCGACGACAGCTTATCTAATCCTTACCATCCTAACGGGGATTAGGTACCGGTTACAACAACAGAGGCAGGCACAAACAAACTTCTAATGAGCAGAGTGAGCTCATCACAAGAATCGTTGAAAGGTGATCATTTACGATTTACAGAAATATAATAGTAAATGCAATGTAACTTCATAGATTCGAAAATGGTTCATATTTTCTAACCTAAAGTCACGTAGTTCAAGTGCCTTTTCTGAAACGAGTGCACGTCAACCATCTACTTGAATTTGGTAGAAAGATTGTAGGCGAAATGAAGATTGCTCAGTTTAGCTTTGACAAGGAAAAACAATATGTCAGATGTTCTCCAAATAATCAAGTCAACGCAAAATATGCAACGAAGACCATTGGAGGTCTCTTCTGTTTGTTTCTAGCAAGATATCATTTCAGATATATTAAAATTAGTATAATTAGATGACGATTTCGTCATCGAATGCTAGATCAAGGAAACAACATTTTAAGGTGAAAGTTATAATCCAGCCGATATGTTTTAAGAGTATGTTTTGAAAGTTGATTAGCAGCAAGGAAATACTCGTTTCAAGTCGATTAATGGGTTCGGTACTCGGAATCTATAAGTGTGATTTAGTGAGGCACTTTTTTCAACAACCTTCTTCACGTACTGTAAAGAATGTGTTTCGCGCTCTTCGCTCAACTTAAGGTCAACATAATCGGCCTATTGAGCATACTAATCGCAACACCATCACCCATCTTGAGACCCGGAATTCATCATTTCGTTAGACTTTGGGGATATGTAAAGTCTAAAGTCTATGTAGACAATCCCGCTTCGATTCATACTTTGGAGAAAAACATTACGTTTGTCATTCGCCAATTACCTGTCGATGTGCTCAAACGAGTCATCGAAAATAGAATTCAACGGTTGAACCATCTGAGACGTAGCCGCGGCCAACATTTCAAAGAAATAATCCTCAAAAAATAAATGTCGACGAATGTTATTTCGTATAATAATAAACATTCGTCACTAAATTTGTGGTTTGGGGTTTTTGTTTAAAAAAGTAGGGAACCTCCAAATGCATCATCCTTTATTGGTAGATTTTACGCTGCTAAAACAAAATTTTTTATTACTAAAGAAGTGTTCATAATTAAATTTGAATAGCTGTTGCCCAAAATATGAGTCACGAGTTTTATGCCAATCTGAGTGGAGCTTAGGAAAATTAAATAGGAAATTTCACCTTGAAGGAGCGAGTCTTTTTCAAATGCAGCTCTTCAGCGTGGGTGTGTTAGTTAAATAACAAAAACTGGATTCACATTCATATACATATTTTTCAATTTCTTGCATGATGTATTTTTGGCTTATTTTAATTGCATACACAAAATGTTATCTCTATTATTTAATACAATTAGGTTGTCAAAAAAGTTTTGCGGTATTTTCGCTTTGTTGGCGTTGAAAGCGCGTAGTTGTAGTTTTATTCGTCGCATCGGGTCATGCTATACCTTTTTGGAAAGCTCATTTCACGCGCTAACATGTTTGATTGATTGTCGTTTCTTTTAAGTCGTTCGTGAGTTATAGCGTCGCAAACATGGAGCAAAATAAAGAGAAAATACGGCATATTTTACAGTACGACTACGATAAAGGCAAAAATGCATCTCAAGCCGCCAATAAAATTTGTGCAGTTTATGGACCCGATACAGTTTCCATTTCCACCGCACAACGATGGTTTCAACGTTTTCGTTCTGGTGTAGAGGTGGTCGAAGATGCGCCACGCTCCGGAAGGCCTGTCGTCGAAAATTGCGATAAAATCGCTGAATTGGTCGAAAGAGACCGGCATAGTAGTCATCAAACCGTTATAAACCATTTGAAGAAGCTTGGAGTCACTAAGAAGCTCGATGTATGGGTGCCACACGAATTGATACAATAAAAATACCGCAAGACTATTTTGACAAACTAATAAATGATACTATTTTTTTTTATACGTAACTGTTTGTTTTTAATGAAAAATTTTAGCTGAGGATAATTCAATTATAATAATAGTTTATGTTGTTTTTTTTCTAATATTTGCTTAAAACAATAATTTGTGGCATTTTTGGCTTTAGAGATTCCAAAAACACTGCCTTTGTTGTTATAGTAAAATGCCGTCATTGTACGCTACATTTTGACTGTCAACAGCCGAGATAAACAATTTGTTTGTTTTATTATAGAAAGTACTTTATTTGGTTATCAAGAGTCGCATCCACTTTATTTGCTTATCAATAGACAAGTATGGTTTGTATATTTGTATGTACAGAAAAAGGTCTAATGTATGCGTGTATCGTTAATATAATTATTTTAAAATATCAAATATTAATTCTTGGAATATAATTAATTAGTCAACAGAAATTTTTAATTAAAAACGCATGTACCTCTTCGGTTTTAAGCAGCGTAGTTTCCTTTCTTTGTTCTAATAATTTTTTTTATAATTAATTAATTTTTTTTTTTTTATTATTATTTTTTTTTTAATTTGTGATTGACGTTTGAGCTCTAAATAAATTTGTTTTCTTACTTTAATTGCCGATAACAACTCTCTTACTAATGAGTTCAAAATTGTAACTGAATCATGTTATGGATGTGTAAGCTTTGAAAATGTGCTTATCATAAAATTTTCCTTCCATCAAAGAGTTTTTGCGGCATTGAAATCATTTCAAAAAATTGTTTAACACTTCTTTCGGTTTTACGCAAACTCTTTCTGGTTAAAAAAAAAATAATTATAATAAAAACTGAAAAATTAATAATAAAAACTGAAAAATTAATAATAAATGTTCGCACCACACCCTTCGTAGGGTTGCTAATGTGTGTTTGCAATCTCGTTGCAAATGTGAAACATTCAATTAGTTGCGTTTTCATTTCATCAATTTGCTGAGCAAAAGCCACCAACTTGAGTCTTTCTTTCTCCCTTCGATTCGATTACATATGTATGCACCATATATGTATGTATATGGTTGCAATCGTTTGCGTTTGTGACCCAACGAGAGAGCAGGTTCGAACACATGCTTCTATGTATTCATGTTTTTGTAACTTTTTAGGAAGCAAATGCTAAATTAATAATAACATAACTCACAGTGTCATAAATGTGCGTATTGTCTGCTTGCGAAGCTGCACATTTACAGTATTTATGACCATTTATATCTAAAAATGTGGGTAAGCCGAAACACATTAGGATGATCTGATTATTTGTTGGTCATTGGTATGACTTACCTTAAACGATTACCCATTTTGACTTAAATATCATTCTGAAATCATAAGATATAAAATTATTGCAAATTATGTAAACCATGCAATGCGAAATGAAAAAATATATACTAATATATGTTATAATTTAAGGTTTCATAAAACTAAATTTTATTTATGTAAATAATTTTACTAGTTTTAGAACAGAATCTTTATATGTTGCTTATATTTGGGCGTTGCTTAATTAAATTTTACTTTGTAGCCACTATAAAGTAAATTCGCTGATCACATCTCATCATCCAATTTCCTCAAGTGAGATGGTAAATAGAGTGATCTGCTACATAGGAGAATATCTAAAGCCGCACTTGAAGTCATGCTTGAGCTCACTCCGCTACATCTAGTGATCGATCAGGTAGGGCCCAAACACACACAAATGACAGCAAAAGGGGTCTCGTCTCAGAGAACGAAAGAGTTAAGTGGTACTACAAGTATACCATTGGCCCTTCTCCCAAGAAACAGCACTACCAAAAGAGTTAACTTCACCAAAAAGTTCAGGGTTACCCTTGGAAGCAAGACTGAATGGAATGATTCCACTCACGAGCTATTCTTAGAATAGTCGATCAAGTGGTACACAGACGGCTCGAAAATGTTGTAGACATCGGTGCAGGGGTAGCAGAACCACGCACCAAACTCTCCATACCTATTCCGAGCATTTTTAAGGCAAGAAGTCTTTGCCATAAGTCAGTGTGTAGAGATAAACCTCCAACGCAACTATCGCAACGAACGAATACGAGCGATAATTAAGCAGCACTTAAAGCAGTCTTCTCCCGTGAGATGAAATCGCTAATAATGCAGGAGTGTAGAGAATGGTCGAGTAGCCTAGCGGAAGAAAACCATGCCCACTTCGTTTGGTTGCCCGTTCACAAAGGAATATCCACTAACATGGCAAGACTTGAACCCTTCACTGGAGTGGGTCACCATATTATAAAGGAGCTGCTTCGCAAGGAAGAAGGAGTAGGCAGAGAGAGGCATTGGCATTGATTTAAATATGCAATCAGTCTCTCTATTGATAAACTCATATTACTGGTTGCATTTTACTCTGGCCACTGCAAGTTGAAGAAGCATTTACACAACATGGGCCTAGCTTCTAGCGTAAATTGCCTGTTCTGCGACAGGGAGCCCGGAGCCCAGAACACCTGCTAATTGACTGCACAGCAGTCTGCAGACGGAGGTTAAAGACCCTTGGATCCATGCTTCCAAATAAGAATCACATCGCTTCGCTAGCACCCAGCAGAATATTGGACTTTATCAATAAGCTGGGGCTAGTTAGGAGAGGGTATAATGGACCTGCGAGCAATTCCTCGTTCATCAATCAATCAATCTATTTGATTTCTACAACTAAGTATTTGTTCGATTTGGCAATAATTTTGTTGTGTTTGATTTTTTTATTACAAAACCGTAAAATTAAAAATCTTTTCACAAATTTGTATAACTTTTAGTTACATTTTGAAATAAATCAACCTACCCTAATGTAAATATGTATAAATATGTACTACAGGGGTTCCCAATAAGAGCGGATTTCGAAGTTTAAAGCGTAATTACAGTGACCTCTGTCATAACTATCACGCACAATCGGTTCATAGCTTCAGTTCTACTTACTGTGACAGCCTAAAAAACATGATTTCTGGGAGTTAAAAGAAGCTTCTGTTTGGAATGCTGTAAAATTTAAAAGGTGAATTTATAGATATATGAAGATATAAGATATGTAAGCATAGATATATGAAGAATAATATTACTGAAAAAAATATATATATTTCTAATAAAATAAAAATTTTTTAAATATCCGCTGCTGCAGTGATTTCGGTCTTCTCCGTGGATGCATTCTAAAAAATTTTTTTGGCTTTCTGAAAATCGATTTTAGATCAATAATGATAGGTCAGATTCAATTAGGAGAAATATAATATATATAAGAACATGAAGAAAAACATTGATAATGTTCGGATTATTTGTCTCCGTGTAATCACTCCAACAGAAGTGGCAGCTGTTAAGGTAGCAGCAGATGTACTTCATCGAAGTGCGACTTCTTTTAGGGAGGCATCCATCCACTCCGATAGCAGACCTGCTATACAGGCCTGAAAGTATCAAGGAGTGCATGATCTCACTTGATGTAGCATTAAGTTTCTTTCAAATTAAAATTGTATGGCTGCCGGAGCACAGCGGAATCATCGGAAACTGCAAAGCCAATGAGCTCGCAAGAAAGGGCACCCCTCCCCAAATACCAGGTGTTCCCCTGTCCTCATGCACTCGGGAACTATGGGCCTCGCGCAAGCTCAGTAAACGTTGGACTGCAAATAGCACTTGGCTGGAGTAGATATTAGCCAGTTAAATAAATTTGTACCTGGCTCTAGGTGCTTTGTAGATTTACGACCGTCGTTTTGATCCGTACTTAGGAGTGGGGGCAAACACAACCCGGGACGTGGCCCCGAATATCGGCCTGCTTACCTAATCTGACCTAACCTATCACTCCAGCAAATTTGAAAATTGTAGTTAAGTTCGCATCAAAATTAAAGTAATGCATTGCCCTTTTTGAAACCCCCTTTATGCTTCTACATATGTAATGTATGTGTGAGTGAAACCACAATTTCTGCCACTATAAAGATAAATGAAAGAGAGTGGCTACACTACTAATGATCTTTTTTCCCGTTGATGATTATTTCAATTGTTGTATCTATGTAAGTGCGTTATATGTACATACATATGTATGTTCGGCTGATACTTCTGTGTGAGTGTGTACTCGTATCTCGTATGTGTGTGCTTTGCCGTTGTTTTAAGTGATTCATTCAGGTTCAACAATAGGGAGCAATTTTATTGGTGACAATTTTAAAGTAGTTATTCTTCAATGTGAATGACACCAACTACGCGCACACATATGTACATACATACATATCTATATTCATGTGGGTGAATTTACATATTTGTACTTAATATATTTACATTTAAATATTTCAATTACGATGCGTTTGTTACTGTATTAAAGCTCTGACTTTTAATCACATACAAATACACTTGCGTACATACATATAACTTGACAATGCATAACTTAATTGGCCGCCAAAGTCAAGCGGACGGTGTGATTGCCCAAATATTTATATGCAATAGAATAGGTGTGAGCGCCTTTTTTGTATTATTACACATTCTGACGCATAATTACGCTTTTAAACACGTGTTTATGAATCGCTTTTCATCAAACTCACTTACAGTTTCAAAATGTGTGCGCAAATATTTACAGACGCTTGTATTTTTTACCTTTATTACGCATATTATACGCCGGTCTCTCAGGGAATCACCCCATTTGTTGTTGTTTACTGAGTAAACAAGACAATAAAATTGTTGCTTGTTTCATATGCGCTGCTGCTGGCAAAGCTTTGTGGGTATGTGTCTTTATTGCATCATATGATGAGTATGAGGGAATTTTCATTATCAGTAATTTTAAAGAGATGGTCCTAAAAATTTTATATCTGTTTTTCTGTTTTTTCCTACAAAATGTGTCCTTCAATATACATATGTATGTATGTTTCCGTGACGTGAAAACATTAAAAAGTCACCAGAGGCCAGATCTAGAAAATATATTGAATGCAGAAGCAATTTGTAGGTTTATTTATATTATGGGCTTACATGGGTTTCCTTTGGTAAAAAACAGTTTTTTTCAACAATTTTCTCTCATATAAGAAAATTAAATATTTTTATTAGAATTTGTTGTTGTTACAAACAAAACAATTCTCAAGGGCGTGTCTTTGAACTCGAACCAACTTGAAAATTTAGGACAATATTTTAGAGATGTTGTAGAATTTAATAAGATAATAAAAACTTCCATTTTTTGAAACCCGAAAACCCATGTAATCCCTTGCTTGTCTGGAAAACCAGTTTCTTCACACAGGGCAAATACTTTATAACATTCATTAAATTACTTTGTAAAATATTTGGGAAATAAAAATAAACTACCTTATCAAGTGTTTGAAAATTGTATATCACAGCAAACGGCGGCTTATTTTTACCGCTCTTTTGACATTTACTTTCAGTAAGATTTGTCACTTCATCATGGAAAGATATACGATCCGACAATGAGTCTTAATTATTAAAATTTATATCCCATCAGATGAACAATTGAGCGTCTAGTGAAAAAATTTGTAGCCCTAGGCACAGTTGAAAATGTTCCGGTGTAGTGAAACAAAGAAGTGTCGAGAATATTACTAAGATTATTATTTTAAGGGGGTGTTCTACTCTAGAATTTTGAAAAATGCGATTTTTTTTTGTTTCATATATTTAAAGTTTAGACTTTCAAAAATATGACCTTGGAAGGATTTTTCAAAATTCGACTTATTTTCGGAGATACAGCCGATTTTGTGAGGTGGCGTCCGCGTTCACTAGAATTGTCTCCTAAACTTTAAATGCGTTTTTCTCGAAACTACTTTTTTCCACACGGTACCGGCATTATCTCAAGTTCTATACAACCGATTTACTTGAAATTTTGTGTGAACCTTCTTTATATAATCCTTTATCGTTCCTACCAGCATAGTGTCAACATTTTTGTTTCTAATATTTTAAAAAAATTCAGGCATTTAAAAAAAACGTAAAAAATGATTTTTATTTTCAGGCAGTCGCCATTTTTCAAAAAAAAAAAAAATTTTTCGTGTTCCCGGACTATAACAGCATCCTTACTGATTAAGAATTTCTTTTGATTTTTTTTTCAGACCACCAGGAAAGTCAGGATTAATGTCACCAGGATGCGCCATTTTTTTACACCTGTCTCTCCCACCCCTCTAATTATTTTAATTTTTAATATTTTTTTGTAATTTTTTTTTTTCTGTATTCTTAAGATATCAACACCATAAAAAAATGGATGGTAAAAATATATATTTTTTTTTATGAAATTCAAAAAACTGCCCAAAATTTGATTTCTAGAGTAGAATACCCCCTTTAAGGTATAAACAGTCGAAATATGTAAAAACAAATAGTATGATTTCTTTTTAAAACTGGTAATCCTCTGTGAATATCGCAAGCTTTCTAACAATCAGTAAATATTGTTTTTGTTTTTCAAATATAATTGCAAGGCTTTATAAAATAATGCAACTAACTGACTGTTGAATCATATCAAATACCCAGAGAAAAGAACGAATTTACATCACTCACCACAACGAGAAATTAATTTCTAGCGAATATATGCAGAGTTGGATGAACCATTCGCATGACGCAAGTTTTCCACGCATGACTTCACATTCTTCACTGAAAGCGAATAACTCCTTATCAATATTTGGTTTCGACCGAATTCGAAACTTTCTTATTTGTTGGTTTTCCCCATTGCATTTGTTATCAGTTTTTTTTAAAGAAATTTAAATGAAAAAATTCCTCTCAAATTTATTACGAATAATTTCCGCTTAAAAGTTACTAATACAAAACAACAAATAATTTAGCGTCTTTGTGTAGGTGTGTGTGTGCGTGTGTGCATCGTGGTGTTTTTACATTGAATTGTGTCACGTTGAAATTTAAAGAGACACTTGAGACTGGTGCCCATCACCACTAGAAATACCTTGTAAGCTCATAAGTAACGGTGCTATCTACAACACACCCATACACACATACATACAAACAAATGTAATTAGTTTATTATTTCATTGGTTGCTGTAAACGAATGAATTTAATTAATAACTGATTTTCCTCTTCATTTCTTTGCAGCATTTGCAATTTGTAGTTAATTGCTGAAGCGTAACGGCGAATACCGAGCGCATCCATTGTTCGTGTGTGCCAAATCTACAGCAACATAAGCTATCAATCAGTCGGTCATATGTACGTATAGTCAGACAGTCATTGAATCACACATGCACTTGCGAATCAATTGCACGGAATACCTACAAAAACAACAACAACAACAACAACAACAACAACATACAAATGTAGCAAATCAAGAGCGTCGGAAAAAGTCGTATTGAAATTTTGTATTTGCTCATTGTAGTGAAAAATCAAAAACAACAATAACAACAACAACAACAACCAACCGAAACAAAACACCAAAGGATTCATGTTTTAAATGCTTAGCAAATAAAGTGATTGCTTTACACTTTCTCCCGCTGAAATTGCAACAAACATACGAAGATCATAAAATGCACCAAAAAACAATAAAAACACTGAAAACTACAAATGCAAAAGCTGTGAAAATGCCAATGACAGCCGGCAATCGCACAGTGCAACGCCATACAAGTGATCATACACGTTGCCATATTTCGGGCTGGAGTGCGATTTTTGTGCTCTTGGCCTTGAGCACTTGGGCCAGCCAGACGCAAGCGTTCGATTTGGGCAACGAGTTGAATCTCAAGCCGACAAACTACGCGGAATGGAATAAAAATGTCACGTACGTCAGTTCAACCGCCTATAATGCGCGTGGCATGCAGCCACTTTACGAAATCACACATAAAATTATTTGGTTCTTCACCGGTGAACATCCACTGCCAGAAGGTGAGCGCATGCTAAGTTAAATTATTATAATTAGCAACAAGTGTAGGGGGGAAAGTTTGTGTAGAAAAGCGAGTATTTGATATTTTCACAAATTGAAAAAGTGTGAAAGTGCTTGAAATATATATATGTATAAATATGTAAATGGGAAATAAAATAATAAAATAAGAAAAAAGGTTAATTTCGGTTGGACTGAAGCAATAACACCCTTTATGACTACAAAAGATTTCATACAACAACAAATTTTCACTTTTCGGATTTGGACTACTTCTTAGGGTAATTTCCCGTTTCTTTATATAATAATTCATGAGAAGTTTCTAAAGATGTCTCGGCAATTAAAAAATAAATAATGTAAGAACTTAATTTTAATCAATCAGTTTCAATGTTAACTATCTGAACAATTTTTCAGAGAATGCACCGTTGCCTTGGACAATAATCTAAGCTAAATTTGATGAAGGTATCTTATCAAAATAAAAGGTGGGCCGGTAAATGGGCGGTAACCATCGTGTAATAAATCCGTTTCATCAGTCTGACTATTTCGATATATCTAACCCTACACCTAACTAGATCAGTTTTGGTTGTTATAACTTGCCGGTCTAACTCCATTTAACAGCCCGGGTAAAATCAGGTTCAAATCCGACACTAGCCACTTCTTTGCATGCCCTGCTGTTAACTCTATACATCTGATATTTTTCTCCCTTTGGTCTGGCCTCGTCGAAACAGCACGTTTCCTGGGCCTACCATTGGATAACTTCAATGACAATTTACTTAATCCTTACCATTCTAAAGGGAATTAGGTATCAGTTACAACAACAACAACAGCGAGGCTATACAATTGTACAATTTTCATAAAATTTGCTCTTAAAAAATATTAATTTTATTACTAAACTAATTTCTACATTTCTTATAGGTTACCTCGTAGTCAAGGAAAACGATATAGAATTCGGTCCAAAAGTCGAACGCAATGAATGGATTGATTTAGTCAAACATTATTGGTTAATATGGCTAATTGTCTTGCTCGTTGGCCTACTAATTGTTACAATGCCAGTTGTTGGGTAAGAAAGCAACATCGTGCATACATAGTACAATACTCTCTTAAAAATTCTAGTTGCACTATACAAATGAAAATACAAAAAATAAGAACTTTCAAAGCGTTATCACTAAGTAAAAAGTCTTTTTGCGCTTTTCCCCTCACATTAGTTTATGCTTTTGCTGTTGTCGCTGTGCTGGTGCTTGTGGTGGACGCTCGGAGCCGTTTGACAAGAAACACGACACCTGTCGCCGTGTGTTCTTGGGATTCTTGCTTATAGTATTGGCAACAGGTTTGCTGTAAGTAGCGTATATTTAATTGCAGCACACATTTCTAACCGCCACACAACCCATTATTTACAAGCAAACATGCCAAGCAAACAAACTTGGCTACATATTGATTACAAAGCATGTAAATATAATACTTGAGCGGAAGGAATGTATTGTGTTGAGTGGCTTACATATTTCCTGTAAACCTGCCCACCGTATTTATTTTCGCTAACTTTTTGCGTTTTGTATGCATTTCTTTCGCCCGTCTACAGTTTCGGTGTTATAGTCACATTCGCCACAAACAGTTATATGCAACAAGGTATTGAGAACAGCACAAATCGTGTACGTGATGCCAGCGTTGACACGCGCAAATTTCTGGAATCCACATCGGAACAGGTCGATCACGTGCTCATCACCAACTACAAACAATTGTCAATTCAACTGGACAATATTATGCGCGGTAATTTTGCTTGCTTATAAGAGTTAAATTTTTTTATAATAAAAAAAAAAAAAAATAAAAAAAAAAATTTATTAAAATTTATTTAATTATTTTTTTTTGTTTTTAATATATATTTTTTATATTTTTTATATATTTTTTTTTTTATAATTTTTTATATATTTATTTTTTTTTTATTTTTTTATGTTTTTTTTTATGCAGAAACATCGAGTTTCATCATAAAAGAGTTGGAGCAGAAATCGATGGCTGTTTCGCTCATCTATCTAACAGACTTTCTTGAAAAACTGCCACAGCTTAGACTTAAATTACAGAAGATGAAGAGCATCACCAACGATTTGCGCGTTTACGCTTCACAGTTAAGCGATGGTATGTTGTGTTTGTACTGTTATTTGCCTTTTGTATATATGTATATTTCTGTATAAATGCATTATATAAACTAATAAAATAATCGATTTCTACTTATTTATAAGGTTTGCGTGGCGTAAAGCGTGATTTGTTGGTCATGCTGACCAAATGCAACAACAAAGCATGTCAGGATGTGCTCAACAAGTATGAGATCGGAAAGCTTGATGCTAACGGTATACACTACGATCAGGTAAGCGAGAAAATATAAAAACAAACCTTGGTTAATAAGGTTCAGTAAAAAACAAAATATTTAAAAAAATAAATATAACAAAAATAATAAAGTAAATAAGTTACAATTACAAATATATATGCATGAAAAAATTGAATGCAACGAATTTATATTTGTTTATTTTTTTGAGTTATATTTGAAACTACTTTTCTATTTTATTATTGCATTTTTTATACATTTTTTTAAGTATTACATCTAACAATGCAAAAAATATTAAATAAATATTAAATTTTATAAAGTTTTGTGCATAAACATCATTTAAATAATGATTAAATATACATTTTTTATTTCATTGTTAAATGATTTTGGTTAAATATTTTCTTAATTAATGTATACAATTATAATTTTTTCCACTGTAAATTCAATAAGACCAATTTTGCATAAAATAAAATTTAATCAATTCATGTAGCAATAAAAGAATATAAAGTTTTTTAAAGTTATGCAAATAAAAATTATTTTTTTTTATTAATGAAATATAATTTTTTTATTATTTTTTTTTTTAATTAAATTCACTTAAATATTGTTCTAAATAAACCAGAAATTTTTTTAAATGAAAAATATGATTTTTTTTAATTAATTATAAATATTTATATTTTTATTTCATATTACTTTGGTAAAAAATATTAGTAATATATCTAAAATATGTCTTTAAATTTGAAGAATACTTTTGTGCTCGAAATTTTAATACCGAAATATGTCTATTTCAATGCTATCAGATGGTAGACCGCTACTTTCCGAAGGTAAACAATTTTTAAAAAACTAAATTCATAAATATAAGAATTTTATGTACCACGTATTCTAAAAGCGCAGTTATGTACATACATATGTGTACATTCGAACATAAACTTAAATAATTATCAATGCCTTCAAATTTTCGCAGCTTCCGGATGTGACAGAAATCATCGACAATTTGGATAACTTGATAAGTAAGGACATAGCCTCGGCTGGCAAGCGTGGACGTGATATACTGAATCAAATGCGCGCACATCTTAATACAACAATTGCAAAATATACACCAAAAATCATTGATTCCATTAATAAAGCAGGTGTGTGTGTGAATTAACAACAACTCAAAACACTCTCTAGCATTACTCATGCCTTGTTTGCTAATTAACACTTTTCTCTCGTAGGTCATGCTTTCCAACACGCCTCAAACGAAATCAAATTGGAGCTTAACAAACTTTCTCAAGTTATTAAAGACAATACAAAAAAGTACACCGGCGTTGCCGATGACTATTTGGAGGAATATGGACCATATCGCTTTTACTTTGGCATCGCTGTGTGCTCAATATTGTTACTGGTGAGTTACACGGCTGAATTGTTAATTTTTTGTGCTTATTATTCATATAAAAATAAATGTTATGATTTTTTAAATTTTTGGTAGATTTTGCTTTGCGTGGTGGCTGCTTTGTTATGCGGCATTTGTGGCAAACGGCCGGACGGTTATGGCGATGACTGCTGCAATAAGGGCTCAGGCTCACGTTTCTTGATGATGTAAGTGGCAGAGCACAGCAATTTTAATATATACTTTGTGCTAACGCACGATTTTCTTTCCCTACTCAGGGCTGTGGCGCTGATTTTTCTCTTTATCTCTTTGATTGCTTTGGTAACACTGGTGCACTTTTTGATCGGTCTAATCGCCTATCGCGGCGTATGTCTTCCATTAAAGTAAGTCAGGCTCTTAGCATTTTTATAAACATGAAAAAGGTTGCGATTTTAACATGTTTTTCGATTTTATTTTAGGGACCCTCAAAATGACGAAATATTCGCACAATTCGACAATTCGATCGACTTAAATAATGTGCTTTATCCACCGCAAAACAAAGGCAAACCAACCTCGGGTGGATTACCACCGCTGCGCATTTCACACGTGATCACCGCCTGCCAACGCAATCAAACGATCTACGAAGTGTTGCACATACACAATCGCATTGACATACACGAAATTAACGACTATCCAGCACAATATAAAATCAATCAGACTCTTGATGATCTGGTAGATGGTATATCATTTGACGACAGCGATATCGAGATTTTAAGTGCGGAGGATAAACAACGCATACTCAATCTGGCCGATTCCGCATTGAAGAATTTCGACTCCGCCCAATATATAGACAATCTGAACGACACCATCACCAAACATTCGTTAACAGAAATTGCTCAAGAATTGCGTCAGACCGCGAAGAAAATCGACAAAAGTGAGGATATGAAAGATGTACAGGTTAGTCTGCGCAATCAGGCATTGCATTTGGAGACGTACGAACAAAACTGGGTAATACCAATGAAGAATCAATCGGTGGAACTTATACGGCTGGCCAATGATTTAGATCATAGTTTGCGCTATAAGGATCGTCCATTCCACGAATCCATACCGTTGTTGGTCAGTGAGATTGAGCGTGCGCAGTTATTCTTCCGCGTGGACGGACGACAATTCGTTAAGAATACTGCAGTAAATTTGACGCACTATTTTGCTAGCGAAATAGAGAACTACTTGAGGATGGTTGTGGTGGCAGTGGAGAAGAAAATTGGCTTGTGTGCGCCGCTAGCGAATGTCTATGACTCTGGTGTGGTGGGATTGTGTAGTGCTATTGTAGATCCATTGGTAAGCGCTAGAAGTGGCACAATTGTAAGTATAAAATTCCAATAACGCTTTGTATGCTCTTTTTTTAGAATGGATTCTGGTCTGGTGCCGCTTTGTGTGTTGTACTCTTTCTGCCAACGCTGCTGGTGGCAGTCAAATTGGCTAGTTTATATCAGAAGTCTGACCCATATCCCGGTCCACTAGTGGAATCGTAAGTGCCAAAGCTTACACAAAATCCTAATATGTAGCGAATATTTGTATATAATTATGCCGTTAGTTTTATATACACTTCAAATTAATTAGCTAAGATTTTCATTCTAACTTTTTGTTATTTTTTTAATATTATATATTAACAAAAAGATAATTTTATTTTAGCTTTTATTAAATCCTTTTAACTCCCTAGTTTATAAAAAAAATCTAGTGAAAAACTCACCAACTAACTTTTGTTATATATTTATTATAATTAAATAATTTTTTCTTAGTGAAAAATTTAAAAACCCTACTATTACATTTCTATTTAGAAGTAAACAAAAAAAATTAAAAAACGAATATGTTTTTTACCATTCCGTTTTTAGTTTTTTTAGCATGTATTTAGCTGTTTATGCTTTAAATATAAAAAAAAAAATATATTATATATATTTTCTAAAATAAAAAATACTACCAACTAAAATCTCTTTATTATTATTATTTTTGACTTCTAATTCACATTTTAACTGTCCTCTCTTGCATGCCCACTGCTTTTCATAATGTTTGTGTCTTACATTTGATAAAAATTTTGCAACTACCAATTTTCAGGGAGTATTTGTATGACGCATATAGTGAACGTGATCATATTCCATTGGCAAAGTAAGTGAATCATTCAATATATCAACACTTTTAATACATATTAATTACATTATTATGTTGCTTTAGTTTTCCTGTAAAATTTTTTTGTTTTTGTATACTTTGTGTTTTTGTGCTTTTCGTTTTTTTTTGTTCGTCTAATTTTGTTTGGCATACAATTTTTTTTGTATTCTATGTAATTAAATTTAATTTTTATTACTTATTGTCTACGGAGTTTTTTGAAGTCCTGCGTATTAAAAATTTGAGGTTATTTTTTTAATGCTGCTATTATATATAATAAAATTTTCAGTTTTATATTGGGTTATGCAAAAGAACAGCGAGCAGCTATGAGTGTACAGGATTTCGAACTAATGATTTATTTAATTTTTTAACTAAGTAAAAATGTAGGTTTTAGGTTATGTTAACCCGCTTTTTAGAAGAATATCTACAATATAAACAAATGCTGAAAATCAACGATATACTATGCTCCTCCTCAAGGACTTACATATATTGTGGCAATATCTCTTGAAAGTAAAAGGATATTTTCGATGTTATTTTTGTATTTATTTCCATTCAATATCAATTTTATTTATCAAATATTCGAGTTCTATGAAATTGCGATCTTTCGTAGACCACTTCTTCACTTGAATTCAAATTTAATTTTAAAATGATATCTAAACTTTCAATCATTTTGAACGAAATTAGCTTGCCGCAAATAGTTTTTTTTAACTATAACCTACATTGAAACCATGAAAATCGTATCTCTGTAATTGATTTCCTTCGCATTATTCATTAGAAGCTACTATTAATAAATTTTTTATTAACTTGAATAACAAAATATTTTTTAGCTAAAATTTTTACAATTATATTTTTTTTTTTTAGCTTGAAAACTTTTTTTTCGTTTTTATTTATAATTTGAACATATATTTCTTGCGTTTGTTTGCGAAAAAAACTATACACTTTCATTTTAACTTTTTATAGTGGGCCAAAGAACAAGCGCCGAAAGAACAAAGACCGTAGACGCGGTCGTGAATACTACGAGGATCCAGTCGCTTCCACGGCGCACGGTGTGCCACCAACTGTCGGTGTGCGTGACACGCGTTACAGCGACATGGCACCCAAGTAAGTGTTAAACTTAAACGCATTTCTTTCCGCTTACTCCTTTATATTCATAATTGCTGAATCATAAATTTATGCAAATAATATTGTTGTGCGCTTATATCAGCCAATATTTACAAATATAGTTAAATAATAACGTTCCAAATGGCTGCTGTCACACTAAACAGCTGACTTAGTGCTAATTTTCTATGCATAACTTTGATGTTTTTTGCTCTGTATGCGCGTGTACGGCATTTTTACATATTTAGTAATTTAATATGTTAGTTGCTTATTATTTTGTAATTTTTTGGTATTTAAATATTTTTATTTTTTTATCTTAATTTCCTTAGAGCTAAGTGTATTGTTGGCTCTGTTGATACGAGGCCAAGATCATTGATGGGCGATGGTTTCTATTAGGTTCTATAACACTGACGTTGGTGATGATTTTCGATGATGATGTTATAGTGGTGCGTTGGTTAATTTAAAATGTTTTTCTTTGAGTGTTATACGTTTCATAACCGGCGTGCGAAACATTCAAATAAATATGCCTAGCTTAATGTCTAACAAATTTGCTTTTCTTTCTTTTTCTGCTATTACTAATGGTTACGTGAGCTTATTACATACAAACATAGTACACTTATTGCTAATCATTAATTTTGGACTCAAAATGGACATTTTTCTTTTGAGATTATGGTTTTTGTAGTCAGAAAACCACTTCATTTAATTCAGCAAGTCACTTCTAAAAATGTTTTAATTATTTTTTTTATTAATACTTGTATAATATTTTCATTACCGCTATGCACATTTGCACAACCGTTAGGCCGAAACAAATTGAGTAGAAAAATGTATGGAAACTGGCGTTTAGGAAAACACAAAATTTTGCAAAATCGTTTTGTTTTGCGCTGAAGAAGGTTTTCAAATATGAGAATTCACATTTAAATCATACTCGTATTCAAATTTTTGAAATAATTTGTTAATAGTAAGTAAAAAGTAATCGGGGTCGAATTAGGGTTGTTTTTTAAGGGAGGGGTTAGGGTTTTAAGGTAAAAAATTGTGATCAATAATGTACAAAAGGTCCGAAAAAATTACTCAATCCATATTTAAGTCGAAATTTGCATTTAATACATGTAAAGGGACACCACTGTGACAGCCTCAAATAGGCAATTTTTGGAATAAAAAAAAAATACCGTATCAACTGTTGACGGGTGTATTTAGGCATATTTTAAAAATACAACAAATTTTTGAAGAATAAAGTTTCAGCGAACTACTGTTGACCTCTAACTGCCTTAAAAAAATTTTACTCCGCTGCAATGATTCCGGGTTTCTCCTAAAAATCTCTACTGTGGTTTTTTAGACCTGGGGCAAGAAATCCAACACATATAATGATGGAATTTGGTAATATTATAAAGGTAAGGCTTTGCCATTATGTTTTAAAAATAATTTCGTGCAAGTGAAGATTTCAACCGTCTCGGGTTTTTTGTATAGACAAGCGTTGTCACGTAGCGCCAAAAAAGTAGTCCAGTGTTGTTAAATCGCTTGGTCCTTTTTCCAATTCAGGCACGATAAAAGTCATTAATAAGTTCTATAACTTTCCACATTGACTGTAACATTATGGCCGGTTTCATTTTGGAAGAAATATGAATCAATTATTTCCTCTGCCCTCTGATGACCGTTCGGTTTCAATGCACGACTGTCTGATCAAAAGTAAGTTCTTGTATAGAAAACTTGTTTTTTATTTGTGAAGGGTACGCTACCGGTATCTTTTTTTTTTAATTTCACACTAAATGTGTCCTTTAATATGAAAATGATGCCCGAAATTTAAGTTAACTTAAAACTTGTTTCATATCGCTAATAATAATTCGAAATATTATATTTAATATAAGTAAAATGAAAATATATTAAAAGTTAAACAAAAAAATATATTTTTTCTTAATTAAAAAAGAAATTTAAAAAAAAAAATTAAAAAAAAATTAAAAAAAAAATTAAAAAAAAAAATTAAAAAAAAAAAAAATTAAAAAGAATTAAAAAAAATTAAAAAAAAAAATATTTGTATGTGTACTAAATTTGGTGGGTTCGAAATGTCTAACAAAAGTTTTATTCATATTAACATGTATTTTTGCTTAATTCTTATAATTTTTCATAAATGAGACAGTCTAAATGCTTGAAGTTTATTCGTTGAACTCTGCAGTTAGTCCAACAAAACATATTATTTGCCAAAGCGAACTGATTTTAAGCTATTAATGAGAAAATGAATTTTATTCTAAATTTATGTATCAAAAGCAAAATATTTTATTTTCATTACGACTTTTAATATAATATTTTTACTTATCGCTCAATTTATTGTTGTGTCTCTTTATTTTATATTCCTGAGATCGTATTAGTTTCTAAATTTAAACATAGTCCAAAAACTAGACTAGCCTATATTTTTTTAGCAGCCTGTAAAGCTTACTGCACAAACATAATAAACACTCTTCCTCACGTGTCCACGATATCATCAGCTCACCACCATCATCATCATCAAAATATACGCGCTTTTGCGTCAAAAATAAGCAAATATTTGATTTCAAATATGCGCTTAAACTAACACTAGACATTAGTATCAACATTAGACAAAGCATTTTTCATTCTGCCACAACAAATTGCCTAGCGTAAGCCTTAATGTATTCGTAAACTGTCAGTTTAAGGCTTTTTGTATTAACATTTTACAACTTGTCTGTCAGTTCTGCTTATGGCAACGCATATATGTGTGTATGTATGTGTCGCAAAACAAAAAACGACAGGCACACGATGACTAATATTTAACATTTCAAACATTCATCGCCACAGCCACTTACATCTAGCTGCAGACACGCTGCAACTCATAAGTTTGTGTTTCATTTTCTTGCTCCAAATAAAACTTTATAAATACCTTTGTACATATGTGTGTGTTTTTTGGAATTTCGAATAAAATTGGTACTCAAATATGTTTTTTTTTGCGTCTACCTTTTGCAGGCATTGGGATGGCGGCCCACCGAGATACCAGAATCCACCAATGGCACCACCTGCCTCCGAGTACGAACGCCCACCGCCATATTACTATCCGGGTGCCACGGAGCAAGACTAAGTAATACAGATTGAGATACATTTTTAAAATGTCGCCAACAAACAAGTAAAGCAAGCAAGCAGCACCAACAACAACAACAACAACATAAGCATGAGCAACAAATGCAATAACAACAAAAGCAGTGAGCAGAGACAAATTGAACACTTGTGAAATGCCTGTGCCGTTGCAGCGGAGGCGAGAGACGACTCCCAGCAACAATAACAAAACATAATTATGTGGCATGAGGTGCACATTGCGTGCGTCCAAAAGTTATTAATAGCGTATTTTCTAAAACGCATTTGTTTTTGATTTTACTATTTTGAAAAACTTGTGGAATTCAAATTGATTGCGGCAGCCGCGGCACACTTGCCCACAACACAACAATTTTCTACTCTCAAAAAATATAAACAAACAATCAAAAACGAAGCATATTTTAGCGAATAATACAAAAAAAAGAACATTAAAGAACTTATAAAAAGCAAGTGAAAACAATTTCTTGATTGCACATAAAAATACTGTTGGTTTCAAAAACCGAAAAGCGTGTGGAAAAGTTATAGCTACATAAATATATAAAGCAAAAAAGAAAACATAGGAGAAAAAAACGAAAATAAAAACACAGCCATTATGCATTTTCATTCCAGCGCCCCCGACACACATACACACATATGTAGTAGATACTCGAAAATCGTTTCGATAATCTCAAGTATTTTAGTTAGTTTTATATTGAAGTGTTATTCAAAAATATATATATGTGTATGTATTGTATATGTGAAATGAGACTGTATTTGTTAGATTTTGTAAACACTTTTAATGAGTTGATGAGTTCATGTCTCATTAGCTACATATATATATATATATTTACCTAGGTACTCAGACACACACACACACACAACATTATTTTTAAACATGCCACGATTCGTGTATTTCAATTTTAGTAATATAATGAAAATAATAATAAATAATACCATTAATATTGAATTCATAAATTTTATTATAAGCATTTATATAAACTGTATGTGTACACCATTCAATTAATTGCAAGTGTGTTAGATTTTAAATATATATTAAATTTATGTATACATAAATGTACAAGCAAATGAAAAAAAAAACAAATAATAACAATTTGAATTGTGAAATGAACCATTTATAATGAAATGAACGAATTTTTTAATTATTACAACCAAATGTTTTTTATATTTACAAAATAAATGAAAGCGCTGTAGACGACACATCGACGTTGCAAGCACATCATTTTTTACATTAAGTTTAAAAATTGGGTTTTTCTTTATTTTCTAAGCAACTTTAATGCGCAGCGTTGCTTTTTGCAATAATAAATGTCACAAAAGTTGTAGTTTGTTAAGTAGGAAGCCGGCAAACGCAAATTCGGAAATAGTTTGCTGCAGCCCATGAGCAAGAAAGCAATACGTTGACAAGCGTAGCAAATAATTGTAGAATTTCGAGGAATAATGTTGCATTTAAAAGTGAGTTAAGGTGTTATAAAGCATTCTGCAGCATAATATGATAATATTAGTAGCAAAAACTCGAAACAGTTGCGAAACTGCAGGAAATATAAAAGACATTTCTAAGACTGCGTTCACACGAGCACTCTTTTGTCGCTCATTATTGGCAAAATCGCTTTTGGTGTTGTCACATGAGCGCCACGAGTCTGACAACTTGAGTCTAACAATTTCTTTCATATCACATGCCCAAATTCTGGCACGCGGTGCACATAAATATTGTTGGTTAAGTAATTTTTTTTGTTCGTATTCAGAGTTTATTAAAACATTTCTATTATGAATATTTGCATATTATATAAAAAAAAAAATATGTTAAAATTCTAATTTTCGAACATAAGGAAAATATTCATTTGAAACCGAGCGCAACCATGAAAGGAATTTCAAAATGAAAGGGAGTGAAGAATTGCGTAGTAGCGAGCTCTTACGCACCAGAACATAAACTGTGAACCCGAGCACGACCGTCACAGTTGCTTCGTCTTTGCTCGCCTACAAAACCCGCTTTGGGCGACAAAAGAGGTCTCGTGTGAACATAGTCCTAGCTACTTCGACTCAACTGTGTGTTTAGATAATACAGCGGCGAGCATATTATTATATACGCCTAAAGTATATTGCATTTGTAGTGTATGGAGAGAGAGAGAGAGAAAGAAAAAGAGTTAAAGAGAGGGAAAATAATGTGCAGAAAATTGAAGTTTTCAATTAGCAAATATTTAATAATAATTAATAAAACTAAAAAATAAAAAAAAAAAATTTAAGAACAAAGCAGTCGTAAATATTAAGGTTGATATTTATAAGCAAAAACAACAAAAGGAAAGCAAAAGAAAATTAGACGAAAATATTAGAAATACGTAGTAGAATGGGAAGCTAGCTTGTATGTTTATAACTGAGTGCAAATAAAAATTCGTTCGGAAGCAATGTGCACAATTTTAACTTTGAAGATTTGAGGTTATTTTCGAACAGCTGCTTAATTTCCGCTAAACATTTACGTAGTTTATTTAAAACAATTTGAAAATTTTTTAAACATTCCATACAAAAAGTACTTGAGAATTAAAAGAAATAAAATTAATATTAATTCATATTTCAAATACTCACCAGACAATACAAACCATGCAACTGCATTAATAATTATATTGATTCTAACGTGTAATAATTCTAATATATGTATGTAGGTGTATTTGGTAATTTTAAATTCTAGCTGACATTGTGTTGAAGATTTTCAAATTTTTTTTTTTTTAATTTCTTAAAATTTTTTAAAATTTATGGGCTTTTGTTAGTTGGTCTTTGAGTTTTCTTACATTTTTTTTGTAAACAAGATGTGTAAATGTTTTGTTTTGTCTTCATAAAAATATTTTCAAAACTTTTAGGTTAAAAATAATAAATCTTCATATTTTTTTTTGGAAATTGTTTTTTTTTTATCTTCACAAAAATATTTTCAAAACTTTTAGTTAAAACTAATAAATCTTCCTAACTTTTTTAACAAGATGTGTAAATTGTTTCTTAAATCTTCACAAAAATATTTTCAAAACTTTTAGTTTAAAAAAATTAATAGCGAGCTGCAGTCAAAAGTCTAATTGCAAACAGCTGTTTCAAATCAGCTGATTTTTCTTTATAAATTTCCAAAAAAATTATGTGCTTAGAAGTAAAGATATATCAGTAGAAACTTTGAAGGTTGTTTTCGTGGGTTAATACACAGTGCTTGGCTTTAAAAACGAGTGAGCATGCTAAAAAGTTACGAAAAAAAATGTATTTTTTTAATTTTAAATAAATAATTTTCACTTTTTGAGTTTTGTATGAAATTGCTCAAGTAGTAAATACAAAAATGCGGGTGCTTTTTCAAATGACTGCCGTGTTTATTTTTCCGCCATTTAACACAATATAAAAACTTTGAAAAGACAAAGTATCGAAACATAATTTAAGGTTATAAAAAATTCCGAAAAATAATTAATGAATATTATAAAAATTTCAAATAAAATGCTGCAACAAAAAGCGTTAAAGAATTAAATAAAAGTACCGTAACGAGTTAATTAAAAGCAGTAATATACAGTAAGCATTTAAGGAGCATGTTGGAAGGTTTTAAACTGCCATTTAAAATAAAATAAAAAAATTTAATAATACTTTAATAATAACTAAAATAGATTTTGTCCAAGAAAAGTTGTAAAAAAATATAAAAAATTAATTTATATAATAATGAACACGAACCCATGCGAAAAATGCATTTTAAATAACGCAACTGTTGTATGTTATCAATATGATTATGTAATATTAAACACACTTGCGGTATATATTTACAAACTATACGCTATGTATGTTAAGCTAAATAACTAAAAATAACTGAAAATGAAAAAAGGGTAAACAATAAATAAATTTGAAGAAAAAATTAAAAAAAAAAACAAAAATGTTTACAGTGTCAATATTAACTTTGTTTTCTAGTTCAAAAGACACACAAAAATTGGTATGCTCACATGAAATATATACTTATGAATGTTCTATTGTCATAATTAAATGAAAAGACAAGCAAAATGTTTATTATACTTGCTATAAAATATATATACAACTTTATTGAGATTATTATAGGAAACATGACGAGTGTCCCGTTACTTGTTGTGCGCATTTAATTTTCACTTAAACTTAAGTAAACCTGTCTGTCTGCAACGTACCGATTTCAAGTGACTGGATTTGATTTGAACTTGTCTTTTTTATAATAAAAATATTTTATAGCGTGCTATAAAAAAATGAAAAAAAATATATATATTACTATTATACACAATATAAATTTAAATATAAAAAGAAAAATAATACTATTTTCTCCCCTTCATTTTGCTTTCTCTTCAATAACACATTTTACTTGTGACACCTGCTCGTATATTTGTAAGTGTGTGTCCACAGAGAAGTTGAAATTTAATGAATTACACATACGAATGTAAATCTAGTATAAAAAGTTTTGTCATTACAAACTCATACTCACTTAAATACAAACTTAGCTACTTGAAATCACTCAAAAACTCTAATGCAAATCATTCGAAAACATAAACTATGCACTTTTAGATAAAAGAAAAATGAAAAAAAATGTAAACGTAAATGTGTGGTGAACGGCTGGTGACATAAAGACATAAACAGTATTTGCAAAAAATGTCTCATAATTGTTGCAACAAATAGAATTTGCTATGCAAAAAACAAAAAAAGAAAAAGAAATAGTAGTAACTTACATAAATGTGGTTAAGCACGCCAGGGGGAGGAGAAAAAGTTAAACTAATTCTGCGTAATGCAATGCCAGAAGCAAAATGCAAAATAGAAAATCAAATACACACATATACACACACATACATACGCCCATACAATGTAATACATACGATACAATATAATCAACAAAGTAAACGAGATTGTAAGCAGAAAATCGAAATATCGTTAAATCGATCGATTCGTTCAAGTACGTGGAACTGTAAAAGTGGAACGAGATCACAACCATTACAAATAAAGTTTCAAACTACCAAAAAAAAAAAAATAAGTGGTTTCCTTTATTTTCGAATGATAGGTGAGTAACTAACGGTTACCTAGGTTAGGTTAGGTGCTGTGTCCGATCATCGTCACGGTGTTCACATGACAGTCGAGTCTATGTAATCTGAACGAATCCAGATTTTTTTTCCGGCCAAGGACTGTCAACTCTGCTACAACAACAAGAACAACAACAACGGTGGTCGTATTGGACAACTAAACGCTTTGACACGCTGCGATATTTCTTGGAAATGAATTCAAACCCAAATATATGGATAAAAAAAGTCAACACAAAATTGTCATTAAAGTATTGGTAGTAAAGCCCTTCTACTATTGTAGTGAATGTTAGAGGAGCCTCCTTATATAGAACTACGCAGCAAAGTGTTGTTGCGGCGAGTTTTAATATGGAGAAAACGTCAGCCGAAAGTCATTGTACTTTGGTGGTAATTCATGGTGAACATGATGATCTCTACCAGATGAAATACACTTATGCCAACGAGTTTCACAGTCCTCGAAACACTTTCCACTTTGGGAGGACCTTAAGCTCCTTCAGAGAATTTTGTTTTATCTCTTCGATCGTGTGAAAACTGGTTCCATTCCGCTGATTGTTGACTTGATTGCATGTCAAACTCATAAACCCATGTCTCATCAGTTTTATAATGCTTTCTATGAATTTGGAATTGGAATTCGCACGATCAAGCATGTCTAAAAATACCTGTTTGAAGTATTATTTTTGAAAAAAAAAAAATCAGCTATAAATAAATATCCATCCAAATAATTCGAACGAACTCCAGAAAGTTGTCGAGCTCTCTCTTGCCATCTCTCTAACACTTGCCAGACGATTTTCTTTTCAAGCAAGCGATCTTCAAAAATCTATCGACCGTCTTTGAATGCTTTGTACCACTCGTAGGTTTGTGGTTTTGAATCACTGTAAGCCTTTTCCAAAATTCGCAACGATTCCACATATTACAATTATTTCATTAATTGCAAGATTATTTTATGATTATCGGAAAAGGTCTCTTCTCCCTTTCGATATCATTATAGGTATAACTATCACACATCATTAATTTCTAAATAAAATAAAAATATTTTTTTTCTGTTAATCAATTTTTGAACCAGCAACTATATGGGTGATTAAACTTCCGTTAACATTGGATGAAGGTAATAAAAAGATTGAAAGAAAGATAAAAATGACTTTGAGTTGACAATATCACCTCAGGTCATTAACTTTCACGAATTTTACGTTAAAAAAAATAAAACAATTATTTCAGTTCTTTGTGTTTAAGTGTGAAATATTTATCACTACACAATCGCTGTGGACTATATTCGATATACATACTTGTATATTCTTACAATCTAATGATTGATTGAAATGAAGTGACATTGTTCGAAAACCTGTCCCGGAAATAAATATATATTTCGTTATAGTAACTGTTGGAAATGCAATAGTTCTTGTGAGCGCATACATTTTTTCAGGGTGAGGTAAGTAAAGTATACAAATAACTTTTCGAAACAATACTTGCGGATCTTGATACGCGTTGTTTCGACTTTTATATCTATTATAATAGATTTTTAGGGTTCTCAGAGAAAAAAGCAAATATGAAGGAATATATTCAGGTATAATAAAAACTAAAAAAAAAAATAAAATCATTCTATTGACATGCCTTGATATAAGTTGATCAGGCTACCTACGTCCTATAACAGAATAGATTAAAAAAAAATCAATGAGATAGTGCACCTTTTGAAATGATTCGAAAAGGTTAGGTACTATTACTATTAAAGGTCTGAGAAATAGGATGAAATCTCGATCAACATAACACATATGTTGATAAAATGTGGCCTTTAGCTTGATTCAATGTTTATTCAAAACACTTTAGACTTGATTAAACCTTTACAATAACATAAATCACTGTAATATACCAACACACATAACATATATGGAGAGATGTAGTGAGAGACCAAATTTATTTTAACATTATTTTCTCATGGAGAGTTATAAGATCGAATAGGCGAACATAAGTAGTTTTCGATGCTTCAGGCTTTAACGAGTAGCGAAACGAACGCACAACTAGTATAAATCAAATAGACTGCATTAGGTCAAAGGAGATATACAGACAGTTATATCACGTAATTATATGGTTTTCCATTAATTTCCTTTATTGAAATCGACTTCATAACATTATAACATCAACACTGATATTTTGACCAGAGAGCTGTGGTTCACATTAAGCGAAAAGAGGTGAGCTTAATCGAAAAAGATTAGAAAATTGTTTGGGAAACTAATTAACAAAGACCTTCTTCTTAATTGGCGTAGACACCGCTTACGCGATTAAGCCGAGTCAACAACAGCGCGCCAGTCGTTTCTTCTTTCGCTACGTGGCGCCAATTGGATATCCAAGCGAAGCCAGGTCCTTCTCCACTTGGTCTTCCAACGAAGTGGAGGTCTTCCTCTTCCTCTGCTTCCCCCGGCGGGTACTGCGTCGAATACTTTCAGAGCTGGAGTATTTTCGTTCATCCGGACAACATGACCTAGCCAGCGTAGACGATGTCGTTAATCGGGGCTCGGAGATGTCCTTCCCGATCCTGACGGAGCTTTTGGTGCTGCTCAACGTCAATTTACACAGCCGTATTAGTTTTGCGGGGATACCAAATTCAGACATCGCGGCATAAAGGCAGCTCCTTTTCATGCTGTCGAAACGAAATCGACAAAGAGGTGGTGTGTCTCGATTCTCCTTTCACGGGTCTTTTCCCATATTTGGCGCATGGTGAATATCTGGTCGGTTGTTGAGTTGTTGTTTGCCAGATCTAAAGCCACACTGATAAGGTCCAATCAGTTTGTTGACGGTGGGCTTTAACTTTCACACAATACGCTCGATAGAACCTTATACGGAGGCTTATCCCACGGTAGTTGGCGCAGATTGTGGGGTCTCCCTTTTTATTGGGCATAGCACACTTAAATTCCAATCGTTGGGCATGCTTTCGTCCGACCATACTTTACAAAGAAGCTGATGCATGCTCCTTACCAGCTCTTCGCCGTCGTGTTTGAATAGCTCGGCCGGCAATCCATCGGCCCCCGCCGCTTTGTTGTTCTTCAGGCGGGTAATTGCTATTCGAACTTCTTCCTGGTCGGGCAATGGAACGTCTGCTCCATCGTCTTCGATTGGGGAATCGGGTTCGCCTTCTCCTGGCGTTGTACGTTCACTGCCATTTAGCAGGCTGTTCCCTCCATAATTTAAGTATGCTCTGGGCATCGGTAACTAGATCGCCTTTGGGGGTTCTACAAGAGTATGCTCCGGTCTTGAAACCTTCTGTAAGCCGCCGCATTTTTTCGTAGAATTTTCGAGCATTACCCCTTTCGGCCAGCTTATCATGCTCACGCATTTCGGCCTCTCTCTTTTTCTTTCAGCAAATGCGTCTCGCTTCCCTCTTCAACTCTCGGTATCTATCCCATCCCGCACGTGCTGTGGTCGATCGTAACATTGCGAGGTAGGCAGTCTAACAAAGATTAATTTATTTAAGTTTTCGCCTCGCGCTGCAGAGTAGCGACTGGCACAAGTTATACCCAAACCTAAAGCGCTGAAAATTACGTTTATACCAGTTAACTGTGGGATCGTACACTCTCTTGTATTAATTTAAATCGATAACTTTGTAATTTAGAAGAAAAGTCTTAGAGAGAGCAGTATGTAAGAATACATTAGTCCGGAAAGCTAATGAGCTTTGCATAGATCAGTTTTGATTCTTAGCGTTGTCAGATGCATTGCCATTACGTAGTCCATGAGAAGTAGTCATTTTTTAGGATACCTCTGTCAATGTCTTATACCATGGAGGCCTAAATGCTTGATGCCTTGCATTGCCAAAGCAAGACAAGTGCTATTATTTCGCTGATGCCTTGCTCTTAACATTTCCTGCACTCGTATCGATCTATCAGCCCATCTGGTAGGTGTGTGCGCCATGAGACTGTAAGCAATGAGTGTTTCAATCATGTTCTTATGTCCTGTTCATCTGGTGTTAGCAGGAACTTTGTATAATCCGATCTACCTTTTTACATATGGCATTTCGACCTTCCTTGCCATTCTCCTGTCTAGATCCTCGAAAAGACAATACATTGTTTTACCATTGGCGGTCACATTTTCCGATGACAGCCGTACACTACTCTTTGCAATCTCGTCATCTTATTGCCCTTGATGCTTTTGTAACCTAGCATCCAGTAGAAATGAAATCGTTTGTTCCTGGGTACACTGTCGACTGCTGCTCTGTTTCCCTAAACAAAATGAGTGTACATGAATCATAAGTGTGTTTATGTTAAAATTTTCTGCATGGTTCATATGCATCGTTACAAATAACATACAATTTTAAAAATAGTAGAAGACTCCTAACACCATTAATGAGCCTATATGTACCTATATATGTATGGTATATGGGTATATGTACAATATCTCCTTTAAATTTTAGTGCATTTATCATATTTGAAGTTTGCGCAAATGAAATTGAGGCAATAAAAACAAAACTAAATAACACAAGCGAGATCAGTTCATTGACCACCTTGGCGCCAAACATATTATTGACCACGGAAAATGAAACTAATCGAAAACGAATGCCAATACGAACAACTGTGACGAAATAAATTTTTTGATTGATTTGTGATTTTTTGTTTTGCATATCCGTTATTGATATTTCGGCTGCATAGCAGAGACCCGACATGAGTACTTACATATGCATGTAGGGTGGTGTGTGTGTATGGCTAGGCAATGGAGCAACAGAGTTGAGCCTTTTACCTGCCTTGCGCGCCATTATCCATCAATATGCAGCATTTGTACTGAGGAAAGAGCGAACTAGAAAGTACTTTCACTATTGTCTCGCATATATGTACATGTGTATGTAACTGTGTATATAAATATATTTGAGCTATGAGTGGGAGTTTCACTAAAACCGAGATATTATACAGAAAATAAAGCAGAAATTGTCTCAACCTATTTGTGTTTTTGTTTTTCAATGCGGAATTTTTTGTCATTTTCGTATGCAAGTATGCAGAAATTTTGGTATTTTGCTTGTGTTAAGCGCAAGTGCGTGTGGCAGGTAGCTGTAGCTGTTAAAATTACAAATAATTATTTTGCTTTTAATTACACGCCGAAACGCATTCGCCTAACATCCAAAGGAAGTAGAGCATTGAATTTCACATTTCACGGTTTCTGCCCATTTATTAACCATCCACCCGTCTGTGTTTTGTGGCGTGTTTAGGCGCACGCAATTAACATTAATTCGTGTCTGCATATATACATATGTACACACATGTGAAAATACTTCCAGTGTTAGTAATGTGTTAAAATTGTTTGATTATTTCTTATATGCGGCTAGGAAATGCTTTGTGGCTCAAGTGAAAGCGTTTAAAAGAAAATATAATAATTTCAGGGGTGTGAAGGTAACAGGCTCTTGTAGGTGCCAAACTGATGATCTAGTGGCTGATGTTCTGAGCGTACTGAAGTTATGAAGGGAACATTTTTTCAGACTGCTGCACGGCAGTGAAAATGTAAAAAGTGGAGATTGCGAACCCGATTCCCCAATCGAGTACGATGAAATAGATTTTTCATTGTCCGACTATGATGATGTTCAAATAGTAATTACTGCGGCAAGGGCCGATGGATTGCCGGCCGAGCGAGCTATTCAAATAAGACGGCAAAGAACTGACGAGGTGCATGCATCAGCCTCTTTGCAAGATATGGTCGGGTGAAAGCATTCGCAAAAAGGGGGACCGCACAATCTGCGCCATTTACCTTGAGACAAGTGTCCTTAATATCACATACAAGGTCTTATCGAAAGTAGTGTGTGAAAAACTAAAGCCCACCGTCAACAAACTGATTGGATCATATTATTGTGGATTTAGACCACGAAACTCTAGTATTGACCAGATCTTCATCAGGTGTCAAATCTTGGAAATACCCGCGAACACATCACTTCTTTGTCGTTTGCACAGCCGCCTTCGACAGCATGAAAAAAAGCTGTCATAGGGCCAGTCGCTATGTCTAACTTGGTATCCTCGCAAAGCTAATACAGCTATGCAAACTGACGTTGAGCACAACCAAAATCACCGTAAGGATCGGGAACGAATCTCTCTTTTGGAAGCAGCATCAATATCAACAACAATATTAGCCTTGAAATCCAACCCAGAATCACTCTTTCCAACTGGTGCTACTTTGGATAGAAGAAGAAATTGAAAAGTAAAGGCCTCTATGGACGAATAAAAATCAAACTCTACAAGTCACTCATCATTCCCGTCCTGCTATAGAGTGTAGAGGCAAGGACGTTACGAGTTTTTGAGAGAATGGCTCTGCGGAGTTATGGTCCCTTCCGCATTTGCAATAGCGAATACCGCAGTCGATGGAACGATGACATTAACATAGTTCAGTGAATTTGGAGACAGCGGCTACACTGCATAGGTCATGTCGTTCGAATTTAAGAGAACACACCAGCTTTGAAGTTCTTCGATTTAGTACTCGGCAGTGGAAGCAGAGGAAGACCTCTACTCCGTTGAAAGATCAGGTGGAGAAGGCAACGGATGTATTGCTACAGTGTCTACAAAATTATAAATGATAGCACTTCAAAAACATAGACATAAGTATGTATGTAGATATTTCGGTATTGGTTAGATCTTTACGCCTAAATGTTTTGCGAAACTTTATAAATTGTAATAATACATATATAGTACATATTTAAAATTGTCAGAATTAGAATGACTACTTCCGCATATACCAGTAGAGCGTACTGGTGAAGCCATGCGCGTATGTTTTTAAGTAGATATAATCTTGCAGGTACTCGAAAGCATGTACTTAGTAAATAAACAACATTTTCGCAAACACAATTCGAGTGATAACAAATACAATGCTTGTTCTAAAAAGAAAAAAAATGTTAGAAAAATGTTGATAAACAAAGGGGACAGTAAGCAACATAGATAAAGTTGAATGTTGAGCTACTCATAACAGTACTATGACAACCGTAGTTATCAGTTTCAATAATCAACTATGCGTAAGTGTTAAAAGTATATTGACAAACATACGTGAGTACGCTCATATATATACATATGTATTATGAGTACATAACTTCACTATTGCGCATGAGTGTCAATATTTACGGAGCTGTTATCACCTTTTGATATAGAAGTTGTTGTATCTAATTATAAAACAAAGTAATTCAAGCTATTAAAGCGATTTTAATTAAGTTACGTATACACACTGGTGGACTTGGAGAGAAAGGGACGTGTGCAGAATTTTAGATTGGACGTGGCTAAATCGACTCAGCGCGTCACGCTGATCATTTAAATTTATTTTTACATAGTCTCCAAACTTCGTGGTAAACTTAATATATGTATGTACCTTGTTCTGTGTGTAAAAATATGAGTCTTTTATTTATACTTGATTGATAATTAATCACATCACTACCTGCGACTAAGTCTTATACTCATGAATAGCACAAAAAGTCAGTGGATGCTTCAGTGTTCAGCGTTCAGAGCTCGAGAAGTTCGGACTTTATATATGTAAGTATATACTCCCCTAGGGGGCAGGGGGTAAAATTTGTCCGCGGTGAGGCATGCCTATCGTAAGAGGCGACCAAAATTCAAAATGCACTATAGCTGTTATTTGGCTTGCCACGAATTGACCGCCTAGCCTTGTCAGAAATGGTGCTATAATATTCAGGTTGAGGAGACATTATAGACTTTGAATGAGTTTCCTTCTAATAAAAAGATATTTGAAATTCAAGCGACAAATGTCACCAGTCATTGAGTTTGAGTTTGACTGCTAGTAGCAAAAGTTACAAAGTATGACCGGAGACTTAAATCTAGTAACACTGGAAGCAGTTAACCTTTGGAGTTCGCTTCAATCTGCTCATTTAGTTTGGCCTTTTGGGGAGATTCGCGATGTCTGTAAACATAAAGGTAGGTAGAATTGAAAATTCAGTTCATGATGGTGCCGCAGAGGCCAAGTAACCCGACCAAGGTAGAAAAGGTGTTCCTTCCATCTGAAAATTTGGAACTAAATAATAAACACTTGCAAAGAGGATGTATTATTTGGGGCGCTGATCAACGCATTGTTTTGATCTATGTGCTTTTAAACAGTATGAGGCAGGGCCGCCACTGGCAGGTACTTAAGTAAAAACGTTTATAACGGCGTCAAATCGCAAGACCGAGACGGCCAATTGAGTGGGCCATTTCGTAAGATAACACGTTCACCAAACTTGGTTTTCAATGAATCGATTGTGGCATTCGCTGTGAGGCGACGTCCTGTTGGAACTATATATTGTCCAAGTCCATATCATCCGATTCGGGCCAAAAATATTTGGTTATCATTGACCGGTAGTGATTACCATTCACACTAACTGGCCGGTCTTGATCATCACGGAAGAAATACGGCATAATGACGCCGCCGGCCCATAAACCGCACCAAACCGCAATTTTTTCGGAAAGCAATGGTGGCTCATGGAGTACGTGTGAATTGCTGCCAGACCAATAACTTTTGCTTATTGACGAAGCTATTCAGCCAGAAATGAGTTTCATTGCTGAAGATGATTTTTAGATGAAACTCCGGATCATTTTCAAGTTGTTGCTCAGCCCAATTCACGAACATACGACAATGCTGGTGGTCAAGCGGCTTTAGTTCTTGTGTCAATTTAATCTTGTAAGGATGTAGACCTAGATCTTTTCGCAAAATTCACCACGACGACGTCACAGAGATGCCAACGCTTCAGAACGACGTATGTGAAACTGATTTAGTTCTTCTTCCAATTGATGGCATAAAGTAAATTTGTATTTTTGTAAATTAATCTTTTTACAATAATAATAAAGCATATAATATAATAGTATAAAAAAGATTTGTGGCCTTAGCCAATAATGGGCCAAATCGAGTTAATATTTATTTTTGGAACTCCTTATCGTCGATGTTCTCATTAAAAGTGTATTTCGGTAAGTTTATCTACATATTATTTATGAGTATGTAGGTATGTATAAGCGTTCAATTAGTCAGTTAATTGAGTTTTGATACGAGTGCATGTTGATAATACCGCTTTTTTGGTATTTACGGCTACAAACACACATACACACATGTTAATAAGTACGTCAAAGCGTAAATTCATACTTACCTTTTCCTTTGTTTACATCTATTTAGTGCCAACTAGTCAATTATCGCACACCGGGGCACACTACCGATAAGTATGTATGACACAGAGATAGCGACTGCGCAGCGTAAAATTAACCGCGACGACGCGATGTCAGTCCAAATAAACTTTCGCTTTCATTACTAAGCACACTGTGTCTACATACATATACACACATAAGTATGTATGTATGTATGGCTAGAGGTGTGCTTCTGTTGCTTTGTATGTACCAGGTATGGCTGTATAAATTACGCTACATGCTCACATAGCGGATAAACAAAATTAAAGTTATTGTAGATAACAAAAAACACAAGAGTGTGTTTGTATGTATGTAAGCATGTATGTACGAAAAAAAATTATTATTGCTGTTATTAGGGAGTGTCGCAGGATGGCTAGTTATAAAATAATATATGCGCACATAATTCCACATAAATATATGCATATAAATAATTTTTATATTTGTACATATGTACATACATATATGTGTCTACATTCATATCTGCATCTTTCTTTGTATCTGTTAATGAGCGCAAATGATCTTTGATTTATAATTTTTCTTCCAAGTGTGCATAATATTATATGACATATACTTGTGTATTCCTTTAACGTGATTCACACACGTGTTTACGATAAAGGTGTGGTTTGGGAAACACGTGAACGCAGCATAAAACAAGCTCGGGTTGGGCTAATTAAGGAGTGGTTCTTATGTACGTAATGCTATGTAAAAGACAATTATATATATACATATCCTACACTCTATTACTTATAAATTTAGGGTTATAGATTAAAACTCTTAAATTTTTTTAAATTTTTAGTAACCTTAAATTGAAAGATAACTGTAAACTGAAGAAAGCTATAAAATAAATTCTCTATAGTTTTATCAGGAAATAAGTAATTGCTTTCTGTTGAAATGTTATTATAATTAAAATCGTATAATCGGCTTCAAAATAAGCTTTAGAGTCTCTGCGTGAGTGCCCAATTTTCCAAACATTTATTATATGGTAAGCCTCGGTTGGGATTAAAAGAAAACATGTGAAGTGCAATCACTAAGCACTCAGTAAGATATATAACTGCAATTTGGAACAGAAGATCACAATAGAAACGGGAATCTGTGGCCCAAAAATTTTTAAAAATAAGGGAGTTGCTTCGCTCTTTAATAGGTTCAATGCAAAGATCTCCTAGACCATTAAAGCCATAATAGCCAAATTCGCTTGGGACCATTCTTATAAAAACTCCTACCAACAGTGTGAAAATGGATGAAATGAGATGATAACACCACCCACTCCCAATACAATGGGACCATTGCAAACTACTAAAAGGGTGATAAATCAATTCCTAAAAATACCTGAGACTTTAATTTTTATCCCCAAGATAGTATGAGATAGAATTCTATTAACCATTGTCAAAATCAGACGATGGGAGTGCCACCGACCACTTTAAGATAAAATCACATATCTCCGGACCTGCTAGAGCGATTTCAACAAAATTTATGCTACAGGGCGGGGATGACCCAAATCGGACTGCAAACACAGTTACTTCCCATATAGCAAAATTTTAAATTCCAATTGATTCCTTCACTAGTATATAAATCAAGAGGCCGGTTATATCACGAGATAAAATTTTGTATGAATAGTGCCTTTTAAGTATGCCACCTTATTTCCAGAAATTATCCAAATCGCGCAAAACTGTTCAAGTCCCTAGGTACCGAATATGTTGAACTAATTCCAGTAGCCCGTACTCATAGTTGACTTTTGACCGAATATATCGATCAAGGTATGATATATTTATTCGAAATGCAGAGAAAATTCTTTTCTGACAATAATATGTACACATGTAGTATTAACAAAACCAGATAAAATCGGGTCGATATTACCCCAAATCCCATATACTACATAATAATGATCTTTGTTTTCCTAACAAATCTTATGCCGAATATGTCGGTAAATTTATAAGTTATATATAGGCCATTCTATCAATTGCCGACATGGTTTTGTACCCGTGGTTCTCCGATTTTGACCAAACTTGAGAATATCATAATATAGACCAATAGAAGAATATTTGTTAACTTTTTAGTGGTCAAAGTTGCTCCATTGCTTTTTGGCGCGCACTTCAAATTGAGATCAAACAAAAAAAAATGACTTTTTCTTTTATTTTTTAATGACCTCAAAATTGAGTGAAAAAAATTTTTAAGTTATCCAATTTTATGTAAAAAAATCTCAGTTTTCTGATAAAAATATTTTCAAAATCCAAAAAAAAAAAAACATTTTATTCCAAAAACCCGGTTTTTTGTGCTTTTCCCCTAACTATTTTTCAATATTGACCTTTCCGTTCGATTCCCGTTTAAATTTAACATAAGAATCAGTGTTCAAAAATATGGGACTCTAATCCCATGAACAGCAAAAAATGCTCATATATGTAAAAACTTACTTCGATTCCGATTATGGTTAACGATTTGCACCCTAAAGTATTTCCCTGGCTTTAATTCTTTCAAGTTACAATATTAAAATGTTTGGTTGCACCCGAACTTAGCTCTTTGTTACTTGTCTTTTTATTTAAGTTATCTCTGGATCATTTGGATTTGGTTTTGGAAATCAATTCGCCTTGGCATCCTGATGACTTTGATATAGGTATGTCCAGTGACTAAAATAAATATTTTGCATGAGGACATATTTAAATAAAACTTGTTTTTATTCTATTTTTAAACCCTGAACTGGGTACCCTAAGCTTGCCATAAAGTTTGCATGACGGACAAGAAAACGCTGGAGATCCTATGAAACATACTATATATAAATGATCAACGTGACGAGGCGAGTAGATTTTACCCTAACCGTCTCTCTGTATATAAGAGTCCCGCAGTTTTTGAGATATTCAACTAAAGTTTTGCGAACGTAGCTGCTCATTTGTCAAAAGCAACGCTATTGGACAACTATAGAAAACTCGCATGGCTGCCATACAAACTGACGGTTCGTCAAATCTAGTTCTTGTATGAAGACTGTTTTACTTGTGAAGGGTATAACCGCTTCGGTGCAACTGAAGTTACCGTTTTTTCTGGTTATGAATAATTTTAGTCTACTTTGAATTATACACTAAAGAACTCAGCGCTACCAAACAACATATGCTTCAAGCTGATATTGGCGATAAGTATGCAACAACTAATTTGAAAGTAGTTTTTCAGTATACAAATCCGCTTGTTAGGAAATAAAAATACCGAAAATAAAGTTTCAAATTTGCATCGAGATAATAAATTAATTTTCCAATTTAAATTGCTTTTGCTTTTAATTAGCACTTAGCGTAAACTGGTGCGAATGATTAAAAACTAGTTCTAAGATGCAGACAAATTTGGTTCCAGTTTTTTTGTTGTGTTCTTAATCTCGAGTGGAACCTGACTTTAAGTAATTATGTGCTGTTAAATGGGTGCAAGAGACTTTGTAGCTGGTATTAGGACCAGATAGGTTTCTGACAAAATTCCACAAGTGTCATTTCGTAGGACATCGCAGTTCGAAAAACCGCAGTTCGAAAAACCGCAGTTACTTGCATGCAGAGAGGGACAATCTGCGTACTAGTTGGTCTTTTGTTTGTTACTAGCTAGTTGTAAAGTAGTCAATATCTACTTGATTTGCTTGCGGGGTACCTGTAGCAGTGTCATTACCGCAAAACTATTTAAAGGTTAGGATTCCAATGCAGCTGTTGAGAAGTGTAAATATGTTAGTTGGCGCGCATTAAAAAAATTAAGTGTGTACACATAAAAATAAACAAATGCCATTTTGTTAGAAAAATCGCTTTATGCTAATTTTATAAAGCAACGTGGAATATTATAATCATTTAGTAGGTGTTTCGTAATTAGTTAAATGAGCTGGCGTTCGCTTGGGAAACTAGTTAGCTTCAATTTATGAAACAAATAAACACAAAGATACATAACTTGGCATATTTTAATATTTGCTATCATCGATTATCTGTGAATATATCAAAATTTTATGTTTGATCTTTTTGGTTCCGTTAACTGATTAAGTGAAGAGTTCGAAAAGCCGGTGGTAGTGGCACAGAATAACATTTTAACTTACAGTCTTATATTTTAGAGATTCATAAAATATTGTTTTTGTTTACGACTCCGTGAAAAAGTTTGATTTATGTTTTATTTTTTTTTTTCTACAATTTTTTAGGCGAACATGTGGCATCATCTACATGATTGAGCCTTCAAGTAGGCTAGCGCGATAAATCAATAAGTAAAAACTCCGTAGACATTAAATTTTATTCCCAAGATGGTATGATAGAGCTATGTCAAAATCGGAAGATGGGTGAGGCACCGCCCACTTTTAGCTAAAATCACATATTTCAGGCCTTGCTCGAACGCTTTCAACCAAATTTGGTTTTTAAAAGATGATGAGGTGATGAAATTGGAGAAGTTGAGCAAAACACAAATCATTACGAATAAGCTATCACCAACAATAAGAACCATGTTTCTACGAGGAGATGCTTGAATGAGTTTTTGCTGAAAACTGAAATACAATTGGGGATGAGTAATTTCTAGACGAAGTAAACTCAATTAATGCTTTATAGGTTCTTCAAAATGAGGATTTAGATCATGAGAACGTCTGATGAGAAGGCATCTGCTTTCGGGTTCTGTTGAAGTATTTAGAAATGACTCATCGTCACTAGTAGTATATAAAGAGTGTTAGTAGACATTAAGGACCAAACCGATTTCAAGATTGTTGTTTCAAAACCGTTAAAGCTAAATTAGAAGACGATCGAGTATTCGAAAGTTAACGAATTTTGTAAACTTAAGGAGCGCTCGAAACAGTTTGCGAGAATACTTTTAGTTCAAAATATTTTATAAAGGAGTTGTCTATTATTATAAAAAATAATAAATTATAACAATACAGATCTCAAACGAAAAGGTTTGGGAAATGTTATAATTTAATATATTTTTAAAAAGAGCTGCCATCTGTTCTAAAAATAGTTTATGAGATTGATAAAATTAACAAATAATTGCGATATGGATATCAAACTAAAAATGTTTGATATATGCAGCTTACAGTTGAATATAGTTTTTAATTAGGGTTACCAACGGTACCAAAAATTAATTACTTAAAATTGAACAAATAAACGAATTATTACATTATGTACATATAAGAAACTAAATTGACTTTAGAAAACTAATAGTAAAAAATGTTTGAGAAATGAGTTGCCACCTATTAAAAAAATATAAAAAAAATGTTACAATATGAATATCAAACATAAAATTGAACAAGTATACGAATTATTACATCATGTATAACAATCTAAAAAGACTTAGAAAACTAATAGTTAAAAATATTAGATAGAGAAGTTGCCCCCTAATATGAAAAAAATAAAAATATTATTAAAATATGAATATCAAACTAAGGAGATTCGTTTTAATATATTTTTTTAAGAGGGTTGCCATCTGCCCTAAAAATAATTCAGTAACATTTTTAAGACCAACGAATTATTCCGATATGGAGCTTTGGGAAAGCTTATTGCTTAGAATATTTTTTTGACAGAGTTGCCAACTGCTCTAAAATTTGTTTAAATAAAATTTTTAAAGAAGTTATTTCCAATATGTGTCACAAAGCAAAGAGTTAAATCGAGGCAACATTTTTTTGTCTAGAGTTGCCAGCATTTTAATCATATGTCCCATTTTATAAACAAAATAAATTGAATATTTGAAAGTGCGTATTAAATTAGAACGACTAAAGAAAGATTTGTGTTCAAAATTTATGTGAAGGGTTGCCACCTAAGATAGGAAAAATAACCAGTACAATACCATATTCGTATCAAATAAATAGTAAATGAGTTATCTGTGGCTGAGTATACAATTTTTCACTCAAAAATGTTGAACGTTAATCATTTGGTTAGTTTTTCTATTCAGCATAATTTTTTTATTAATTTTTAATTAATTTTTTAATTTTAAACTCTTTAATTTGAATTTTTAAATTTCTCTTTATGTTATGTTTAAAAATATCATGTACTCAGCTGGCAAAGGCTGCGACTTATTACGTACAAATATATATCAATCTAGTTTCCGCTTTTCATACAGTTTGACACCTTTAGATGAAAATGCGATTGAAGCTTTTCAAGTTTCACGTTTCGATAACCGTTAAGCTGAGCGTACTCACTTTACGTCGTTTGCATTCGACATGCTGAAGGCTGCATTACGCACTTGAGTGACGCTTAAGATAAGCTTATGCTTGCACGCACCTTGAGTCAGAGTTACCTTTTCAATCTGTGACATTTCACTCAAACCATGAAAGACTAAAAGTAAAAGACTAAGCTTGAGTAAAAGTTTAACTTAAAGAAGTACATGCATACATACTCCTACACACATGCAAATACATACATATAAATGCATGGCATCTAACAAACAAGTGCCGACTGCTGACAAGCAATATTTGGCTTAAAGTCGACAAACTAGCTACTGGATAGGCATGGCTGCTCGGACGAAATGGTAATGTATATGTAGCACAACTGGCTTTGCGGGCTCACTCGCCTTGTTCGCTGGCTGGCTAACTGCCATGCTGATTAGCTTAGTGGTCGCTGTTTGCTGGCAGCATTGAGTTGCTGGATTGCTTGAGTTTCTCACACAGACACAAACACAAATATAGTGTATGTGGAAAAGAACTCAAAATCATTGAGTTGTTGCTGCACACAGTGCTATGCGACACGCGAAAAAGTAGATTTGTATATACGTAATTTCTTTAGATGGAGCTGGTTTGGCTTTTTTGGTTAGCTGCTTTGTAGAAGTGCTGCGCATGCGCACAAGTCGAGCAGTTCAGTCACAGTTACCAACTCCAACGGTTGAGATCAGTTGAACGGTTAGTGCGCAAAATATAAGGCGTGGAAAAGTTTTAGCTTGAAGTTGCAATAACTACAAGAACAAATATATATATATATATATTTAATATGGGATTGTTTTTTGTTTCTTAAAAAAATTGGTTTGAAAACAAGCTAATAGCAGAAACTCGCAAAAAAGTTGTTGTGAAAAGGCAAGCAAATATCAAACTAACGCTTGCGTGTGCATTTTATGGATTCGCTGAAAAACTGAAAAGCAAAATTTATTAAAAAAATATTAGAAAAAAAAATTAAAAAGTTGAAAATATTAAAAGATATACAAAATTGAAATATTTTACGTGGAAGTGACTAATTTGCATGCAGAAAAACAATTTAGTTCAAAATGGATTAATATTTTGTTTTTTTAATTTTTATGTTTTTTTTTCTTCAGTTTTATTTTTTTATTAATTTTCTTGAAATTAAATTAAAAAACTTAAGCATTTGTTGAGCCAAACAGCATTAATAGACAGCCCAGTAAACGTTTGCATTCACTAAAATAATAATTCCAGCTGCGCTGCGCTTAACTTAATTGCCAGTGCTAGCAACGATTTCACTTTTCAAACGCAAATTAACTTGTTTACGATTCCTTTTAGTTTATGTTCATTTGCATTCAAATTATTAACGTTGTATTTTTTAATTAAAATTTTTGTACTATTAATTATTAATTTTTCAAAAAAAATTTTTTTTATTAAAATGTTTTTAAGAAAAAATATTAAATTTTCCACTAAAAATAAATTTATTTAAAAAAATTATTTAAATTTAAATAAAACTATGTTGTTAGTAATTTTTTTTAGTGGAAAAATCAATAATTTTTAAAATTTATTATTATTCTTAAAAGAAAATTTCATCAAATGAATAATAAATGTTTAAAAAACAATGATTTTTCTATTAAAAATACGTTTATTTATTAAAACAAATTTTTTTTTTCACTTAATATATTTTTAAATATTTTATATTATAAATTAAAAAAATATTAACAACTAAATTTATTTTTTGTGAAAAAATCAATAATTTTTAAAAATTTAATTTTTTTTTTAAAAGATTTTTTTTTATTTGTAAAAGATTAAATTTAATTATATTATTTTTTAAAGCCTTTTTTCCATTTTTTTTAAATAATATCGATTTATTGCAGTTTTATATTAAACCTAGTGAAAGTTAAATTTATAGCCATGCATTATGTATTAAAAAAAATTATTAATACAGTGCCTTCAAAACACTCCGAATTAAAACGGTATTTAAAAATATTTTTATTTTGATTTTTTGGCTTTACTTTTAGTGCAACTTGCAGCATAACTAAATCAACGACTGCATTTTGTTGTTGTTTGTAAATTGTGCAACGAACACATAAATCTACGCACACAGAAACATACATACGAGCACAAACAAACGCGTAGCCGTTCTTTTTTTTTTTGAGTTTTACCGAAATTGAAAAAATACATTTAAATATTTTATTGGTGTAACGCAAAGCAGCGAATCACACGAAACGCCAAACTTCTGGAATTCATTCGCTGAGTCTACGAATTATCAGACAAAATGGTAAGTTATTGCATTCAAATACACAAACGCATATTAAATATGTATGTACATATATGTACCCATGTGTGCCTACAACACGCCGCAGTGCCATGAAACGAAAGACTTAAGACACGAACTCGCACCACACAGACCCAAATGCAATGCAAGTGAATAGATGAATGCGCCGCAGTGAATGACTGATTTGGACATTTTCGCTGAACACACGCATTGAACGTGTCATTTGGGTGTGTGAATGTGTGTTACACTGTTTTTTTGCGGAGAATATAATCAGAAAAAATTAAAAATAAAAAATCAGAAAAATCATGATTTGAGACTGACAAGCCAAATGTTATGTGATAGTAATCAACTAAAATACTATGTTCGCACAAAATGCGTTGTTTTCCAAATACACTTGTATTTGAATGCACGAAATGCTTGTGTTTGAGCATTGCTGCTGGCGCATATTTATGCTGACTGCCACAAATTTCACTTTCGTTGCGCAGAAAACGTAATGTGCGGTGAAAAGAAGTGCAGAAAAAATCACTTTAAATTGTATTACTTGAAATTGTACTACATGAGATGTTTGTTAAACGACTTTGCGACGCTTTCAAAATTGAATTTTTATGATAGAAAAATTGCATCGAAAATTGTGCTTTTAATTAGCACTTTTATTTGCAATGCTTTCATTTTAATTGCAGCTTTATTTCACGCAAAAGGTTAGCTGTAATAAAGCAGTAGATAAGTGAAACTAGATTGCTAGCAAGTTTTTTGGGAAAAATTGCAAATATTTGTGAGTTAGCACGTGCTAGTCTACTGCACGTTTTATAATTCTTTCAAACTAATGAAGATTTCAGATAAATTTTATATTACTTTATATTTTGTCCTTTCACAATAAAATTACAAATTTTATGTTTAAAGGAAATGAATATTTCATGCCTCAAAAACTAGTTAACTTGCACAAAAAATTATTGAAAGGAATAAAATGTTAAAGAAATACGTTGATACTTAATTTGAAACTTCTACATGTTCACTTGATCAGTTTTGTTGAGATTTAAAGTTATCTTTATATAAAATCGGGGAATGTTTTTAGCAAGTTTGAGTCCGCGAGCTGGCACTGAAGGGGTTATATACAGTTAGAAGGCCGAAAAAAGCGAATTTTTCAGATTTTTTTAAAGAAAACTTTTAAATTTATTGGTCAAAAAATTTGTACATACATTATGGTAACCTTTAACTGTATTTTAAGAGTAAGTATTAATAAAAATATTTATTTGGCAAAGAACTACTGCTGATCTCCAAGAGCTCCTCTCGAAAAATACGTTTTGCGGTGAATTTTCTGAACTGAATCCTTTGAAATCAAAAAACCAAACAGATTTCTTTAAAATAATGTTTAGTCCAGTAGTTAATCGAAGGAATAAGCAAAATAACATTTTTTGACAAAATGGCGATTTCTAAAAAAATCGATGTTTGACCAAATTATATATTATATGGTTTAAAGGAACAACATTTTTGAAATAATTTGCCACTGTATGAAGTCAGACCAAATTAAGCACGATTTGTTTCAACTTATATTCTAATATTGACGCTTCTTTCGCCTTTAGGTTGCTTTAAAATTGTCTCTTGAAGCATATCCCAGTGGTTGGAAGGATGTATTTTATAGCAGATATATATAATCATTTTTAAAATGTTGTTGTGTATTTTGTTACTTTGTTCAAACAAATTTTGATTTTTCCAAAAATTCCATAAGATGTCAACACTTTAAACCTAACATATCAGGCTCGTCGCTTAAGTCTTTTCCTATTCCATTGAACCGACATAAAAGTATTGTGTTCGATTCACTAATAAAAAATTTAGCACCAATTTCGACAATTAAATTCTTTTATACACTTTATTACCTCAGCAGCTGCATAGTGTTGCGTTTAAGTTTCCCAAATTTTATTAGGCAGTTTATGTTTAACTACTTCCTGAAGCAAGTTCGTAGCTTAAGTCTTTTGTTAAACTTGCAATTTTTTTTTGCAAATTGGCGAAAAAATGTTTACAAATGTCATGGAATTTATGGAAAAATACTTAAAAATTATTGTTGGGAGAACTGCGTTAACCAACTCTTTCTCGCAGGTTTTTTGAAAATATTGTGCTTTTAACGGATTTTGAATTTTAGAAATCGATTTTTTTGTTGTTGGAATGTACATGCATTTTTTCCGAAAATTTTAATTTAATGCGGCGATAGTTTCGGAGATATGAGCGTATTTGTAAGACTTTTTTTACTTAATGTATTCGGCTTTACAAACTTTAAAAGTGCTGCACTCAAAACGCTGTTTTCAGTGTCGGTGAGGAAAATGTCTCAAAACAGCTAGGACCGCTCGAGTTCTAATTTTCAAAAGACCTTCAAATACATATATATCAAGTAATAATTGAAGAAATAAGATTTTTAACAAAAATTTTGATTTTTTAAGCAAAGCTGAAGAGTAAAATGTTTACAAAAAAAACAATTTTTTTGAGAAGCCGCCATTTTGTTAAAAATCATAATTTTGACTAGTCTTTCGATTTTGCTTTATTTATTTATAATAAACATATATTTCTTTGATTTGTGGATTTGAGTTAATTTTAAGTGAAAAAATCTTCCTCAACGACCAAAGACCTTTTTTCGGGGATACATCTGCCGATCGAAGGCCGCAAAAAACGAATTTTTCAGAATATTTTTTGAGAAATCTTTTTAATTTATTGATCCAAAAATTTGTACACTATTATGTTTAACTCTGTTTCAAGACTTAGTATTAATAAAAATATTTATTTCGTTTAAGTAATGTTAAATGAGTAAATAAATCGATTTTTAAAAATTTTTCCCTTAAATTGTTTGTAAAAAAATAGTTATGCCGAGAAAATATCTTCGTTTAGTTACTAAAAAATATATTTAAAAAGTTCGTGTTAAAATTTGAGGCTTATGATAGTCACTGACTTTGAAAACACCATTTTGAGAAAAATGCGTTGAAAGTTTGGCCTTATACTTCAAAAATATTCACCGGAATAACCTATAAGAAATTTTCTGTGTGTATTCTTGAATATATGTACATTAGGAAAATAAAATAAAAAAATAGATTTCTTGAAAATTTTAACTGTATATAACCCCTAAAATAAAAAGCCGCTCACGAAAAACACTTTTCTTCTTACAAGTAAGTGGATATAAGCCCCTCAATAAAATCATATATTTTAATTATTAATTTAATTTAATTTTTAAATAATTTAATTTTTAAATCATTTAATTTTATTTTGTCGGTCAGCTTATATTTCCGCTACTAAATGGATTTTGGGGAACATTATAATATGTATTGGTCTTTTGTTTAAATTGAGTTAGTCATTTACCGTATATTTATGGTATGTACTTCTCTAAAAATATCAATTTTTTTTGTGCCAAGACAGTTTTTACATTTTTTAGTATTAACTACATGACTCGTTGAAGAAATTTATAATAGAAAATCACAAATAAAACACAGTTGAGTATTTTGCTAATTTTGTGTATTTTTTAAATTATTTTAAAATATAAAATTGATATTATTTTTTAAATACTTATACACAATACATACAACATTACATTAGTAACATGATTAAAGTTTTATCTTATGCATCAGTTTCAATCAGAAATCGTGTCTACGAAAATTTTTTGAAAAAAATGTATGTGCACATACATATATTAAATTATATACCACTAATATATATTTATGAATATGCATGAATTCGCATCAATGTTCGCTGGCGTTCATACATACATATATTGGTTGACACAAAATTAGGTTTGCTTGCAGCTAACAAGTCTGACCAGCTCAAAACTCGAACGCATTTGGTCAAATCAAGCAAAAGCTGCACAGACACGATATGTGAGGTGTATTTGTACATAAATACATATATATATATATATATGTATATATATCATTTTTGGATCGCACGAATACAACAGTATATACATATATGCATATATAGTATGTAAGAAATATATGCACGCGCTCAAACCGCCATTCATATGGACGCAGATGCTTGTATGAAAACTATTGTATACATATACATACATATATCCATATGTATTTTAAGTTTCCATGTAGGCATATGAATAATTCATACAACTCGTCGTTGCTACAAGTTCGATTTGGCACAAATCATATTTTACTTTATTTCATGTTTCAATTCAACAAACGAGATTTTTGCAAAAAAACTGTTTCACGAAATTTCTGTGCACAAACAAATTGGCGCAAAATAATATTTTTGTAACACACATGCATACATATGTATATTATTTGTATATGAATGTGTGTTTGCTCGCTCGTTTGTTTATTGAAGCGCGTGAATTGCACGAAAAACGCTTAAATAAATACTTGAAAGCATTTTTGCTCGAAATGTTATTGTAAAATACCGTTACTGCTGCCCAAATGAAAATTGCAAAATTCACTTTCAAATAACGGTACACATGTACACGCGAAATTCGCTAAGTGCGCATGTGCGCAGATCAAACACAGTTGAACTTTTCTACAAGTACACGTCAACACATATAAACACACAAACACAAGCAAGCAAGATGAATGCCTGAGCGCGGAATCGACAGATTTCCTATTTAATTACCAATAATTACGCGGCAAACAAGTAAACACATATACATATATATATAACTTACATGTATATAAATATATAAGTATATACATATATACTATATGTTTGTATACATATGTGCATCTGAGTGCATATATAAATCCTGTCCACGCTGACCACTACGGCGCGGCATAAATAGGTACTTTAACGGTAGTGTGGGTAAGCATGCGAGGACCAGTTTTCACTGCTTCCACTACAACTACAACAACTTCTCTTACCACCATTACAACCATACTTACATATATACATACTTACATGCTTACATATATTGCGGCTAGCTATTGGGCAACGGTTATTGTGGACTCTTTGTGGTCTTTGGCCCAACTTCCGCCTGCACTTGTCAATTCGTAAATCATTTCTTTATTCATTTCTTTCATTTATTTGCTTTTTCTATTTATTTATTTTGCTCTATTCCTCAGTTTAGCTTTGTTTATGCGCAGAAGCGTGTGAAGCTCCCAATTAAGTTTGCAGCTCTCAGCGCCGTTTGATTTCTGTGTGTTTTCCACGAACATCTGTGTTTGTTGTCTTCTGTCCCCCTGGGCTTTTGACTCTTTGTTGCGTTGTTGTTGCTATTGGCTTGCAATTTTGTCCATTGATCGAACAGGAAGTTGGCGCTGCTAAATTTCTTCAATGCACGTTGCTTGTATATACAAAACATATATGTATATGTGTAGTATTTGTTAGTTTGCGTTTGTGTACACACACACACATATGTCTTCGGCATGTAGCTTCAACACAACTTTTATTACACTCCCTCCTTCGCTGTTTTTTCAAAGTCAAAACAAACGCTAATAAAAGGCGCAACTTCCCCGCAAAATTGGAGAGATGCTGATTGAAGTGGTTTTGGAATCGAGTGAACACTTTTCGAAAAGTCTCGAAAATAATAGAAAGTGTGTGATCATTATTAAGCATTCTAAAGAGATTTGCCTGACTTGCTTTTCTATGGTAACCTCAACATCGAAATTTTATTAAGCAAAACAAATTTATTTATAACAAAATTTACCATGATTTTTTGATTAAGTTATAAAATTCATAAAAAAAATAAAGTCGCCTTAAAATAATCAAACTTTAACTGTTAACTTTATCAGTGAAAGCTTTTTGCTATTTCCGAAAATAAAGAGAAGCTTTAAGGCCCGTCGTTTCACAAGATGAAAGACGCAAAAAGAGCTAGAGGCTATTCCAAAATCTCTATATTCCAAAAATCGAGTTTGAGAAATACTTCGACGATTGGAAGAAGCGCTGGCGTAAACGCATAATTGCGAATGAGGATTATTTTTAAGTAAACATTTTATTGTATAATAGAAGAATAATTTTTTTTTTGAACGCACTAATATAGTATGTTATAGGGGTCAGATTTGAAAAATTGTGCGGAAATTGTAGCGTTCGCTTAGAAAATAACCTATGTCAGATTTTTTGAAGATATTTTATCAAATAAAAAAATTTACAACGTTTAGGGCTTAAACGAAACATTCAACTGATATTATGCTTGGTAACAACATAAATATTTTTTTTTTATTAGTTAAAACATTTATTTCATTGTCGTTCAAAATAACGAAGAAGGTATCCCCACACTTTGAGGGGAGTACTATAGTCATCACAAGAGCAGGTCTTTTACTTAACTGATATCTAAAGAGCGTAAAATATGCCAAACAGTAGTCATAAGCCTTCAGAAAAGACGACCTAATGTCACTGAAGCATAAGCTAGGGATCACAATAAAATTTTGACAGATGCAGAGGCGCCTCTTATGATAAAACACTTGACACCAAAGAACACATTTGTAGAAATAAATAAGCTTGTTAGTAAATGGAGAAGAGCACTTGGCGACATTGGCTAGATTGCAGCGGTAAAAAATAAAAACCTGCATTTTTAGTATAGAATGTTAAGGAACAGCTGGAATTCGCCACAGAGTACTGAAATTAGACAGCAGATGACTGAAAGCTAGAAATCTGGTTAGTCGAATAAAAATTCAATAATTTTCAACAAATTGGCAAGCAATATTGCTAGCATTGCCATTGGGGAGACCAACCAAAGTAAACATGTTACACAAATTGTAAAGTATGGTGCAAGGGCCGTCATGGTATGGGGTTGCTTCATATACTGGCATGTTATACCTCTACAAAAAATCTATTGAATAATGAGAAAAAAGACTATATGCATATTTTGTAGTGCCATATAACCGATTTTGGGGGAAGGAGTGTGGGTAAGCAAAGAATCATGACAATTTTTGGCAAGGGGTAAAAGGATAAAAAAAAATTCCAAATGAGTTTATACAAAATTTGGTAGAAAGTATGCCAAACCTTGTATAACGTTTTTTGTGTAATAAAAGGTTATGAATTAATACAAGAAATAAGCCATTTTCTGAAATACATTTTGTTGCCTTCAAAATAATCTCCACCAGATGTAATACACTTATGCCATATGTATGTATAGTCTAACAATTTTGTTTAAATAATAATGTTAGTTCTGTTAAGCTGTAAGCTGTACTATATTTAAAGCATTATCTGGTGAACACATATGCAAAAAAAAACAATAACAACAAAAAAAAGTTAAAAGTTGGTAAAAAGAATTTACTGATCTTCAAGCCGAGTTTTATTAAACGTGCAGCCAGAAACGCAAAGAAATGTTACGATACATACCAACGCTTTTCAATTTAACAAATTTATTTCAGTTCGCGTTAGTGCAAATATTACTTAATACACCTTAAATTGGCTACAGCGCATACCAGTCCTATGACCATTGACCCCGAGTCACTTTCTTTTGTTGGCGAAAACTGTAAGACCATGCAATACGCTCTCATAATCATTAAGTAATCGTTCGCTTGTTTACCGCGCTTGTTTTATTTTTGTTGCTGTTGTTTTGTCTGCTTTCGAGTAATTTTATTAGTCGTCTGAAATACCAAACCCTTATTTTGTAGTTGAGTCGTGCAAGCATTACATCGTTTGATCAACTGCTATATTTTATGGCGTTAAAAAGGTAGTCAATAAACTGACAATTTCCAAAAATGCCAAACGCAACAGCAGCAACAACACCAATTGAGTCAATGAGTTGAATTCGAAACGAGACGCTGGAAATATCGGTTGGCCGATAGTCAATAGATATGTATGTAGATATGTATAAAGGTGTGTGAGTATGTGAAAATGCAGACTGATTCGTATGCACATGCAGACGCTGCCTCAACAGCAGTATGTATGTATGTACACATGTGAGTAACGGCAGCGAGATACATATTATTATGCATGCTTGCATTTAGGCTTGAGCGCTTTCCTCAGCGGTTACCTATATACATGTGAACGTATCAGCATATACTTACGTATATATAGATATATATGGTATATATTCACACATACATGCACACGCACTAGTTTTGTGCCTGCAACGACCGGCATCGGCAACTGTAAGTGAAATACCGCAATATAGCGAACACCGGCGCCACGCAACCAATTGCAATAATAATAATAATAATAACAACAACAACAACGGCCACCATAACTAAAAGTGTAATGCTAAAGTTACACCGCCAATATGGACAAACAAACAAACAGACAGACATCACAACACATTCGCCTTTCACTTCGGCCACTTCACTCGCAGCGCTGTGCTTTATTGTAGCCGCGCCGTCGGAGTGCGGGAGGCACGCGGAGGGCCAACAGACTCACACACACACACATGCACACATGTGTAGCGTGATTGTGCATTGAAAGTTATCCGCAACGCTGGTTGAAATAGAAAACCGCCCGAGTGGCCCAAAGTGGAAAAACAAGTCGGTAACCGAATCAATGGCTGCTGTTGCATTGACAAGATTGAAAAGCTGCAAGTCAGCGCCTGAAGTGGCGCATGGAAAGGGAAAATTGTAAATGGCAAGTGCTGACAAAGAAACCAAAAAATAATATTTGGGTAATAAATGTCGTAGTCATGTTAAGTTAAACGCCGCAAAAGGCGCAAAAAGAAGTTGTTAACATTTTAAAATCGAGGAGGCGCGCTGTAACGATTTTGGGCGTTAGAAAGGGCTGCTGAAGCCATTATTAGTAAATAGTATTGCCAGATAATAAATTATGGTTTTTAATTTACAATGTTTTGAGTTTAGTAACAAGGATTTAAGTTGTCCGAGTGGTAAATGGTGTGAGAAAATATTGAAATAAGAAGAGAAGCAAGAAATTGTATGGAATGTAGCAGCTTACGCTATTTGATTTCAAGTTGGAGTTATTCATTAAAACAAAACAAAAAAATAGTGTAAGACAAAAACTGTATAATTAGAAATTATATAAAAAAATTTAAACATAAAATATTAAACGTTCAAAAATTGCACAATTTTTTTTTTAATATTTTATCTTAAAAAATATAAAAAAATCTCTAGAGATAATAAAATAAAATATTAAAAGGAAAAAAATTAAAACTAAGAAAAAAATTTTGAAAAAATTGACAAATAATACGAAAACACAAAAATAAATATTAATAAAAAAAAAAAAAAAAAAAAAATTAAAAAAAAAATATGCAAAACTTACGTCACAAACTCGTATCTAATAGTTAATTTGTTTTGATATTTTGTCTTCAAAAAAAAATATTAAATTAAAAAAATAACATGAAAAAATTAAAAAAATATGAAAAAAATATTAAAAATGAAAAAAAAAAATTTAAAAGGAAAACAATTAAACTAAAAACAATGTATGACAAAATAAAAATTAGCAAATAACATAAGTGTTTGAAAAAAAAATACTTATTCTACAAAAAACTAAAATCCGTAAATAGTATTTCAATATTTTTGTTTTGATATTTTGTCTTAAAAAAAATATTAAATTAAAAAAATAACATGAAAAAATTAAAAAATATAAAAAAAGTATGTAAATATTTAAAAAAATTACAAAAAAATAAATATTAAAAGGAAAACAATTAAACTAAGAAAAATGTATGACAAAATAAAAATTAGCAAATAACATAAGTGTTTGAAAAAAAAAAATATTTTCTACAAAAAATAAAATCGGTTAATTGGTATTTCAATATTTTTGCTTGTTTTTTTTTTAAGTTTAGTTTTGTATTGAACCTTCTACTCAAATAATTTCGAAACATTTACAATATTTCATTAAAAATAATTTAATTTTCTTCATAATATTTGCTCATTTTAATAAAAATATTTTAAATGTCTTATTTTTTTCCCAAAATTTTATTTTTTTATAAATATTAAAATAAAATAAAAAAAATTTTTTTAGGCTAAAACTACACTTAAAAATATTTTTTCTCGAGCTCTCAGAAAAGACTTCAATAATGGCGCTTTCAACGTGTTTACGCAAAATTAGTGATATTTCTGTAAAATGTTTCAAAAATTGTTAATTTATAGCATGCCTGTCTTCATCAAAACTTCTTATTTCTTAAAATTAATTTTTTTAGACTCAATTTCCTGCAAGTTCAAAATCGTTGTGAAACACTAAAATAAATCAATTCTAATACTAATCCTCGAACTAGGGAGCCAGTTTTCCACCACAATCAAACAAAATGTAAATGGCAATCAGAAATAATTAGACTAGCCCATTTCCTGTTAAACACACTTACGTAAAAAATATAAAATTCCACTCCAAGTCTTACAGGGAAAAATAAGTATTTATGAATAATTATATAAATTTAATACGTTTTAATCAGAACTATTATTTCTTTGTCTGCATGAGTCTTTATAAAAACGCTCCGATATATCCGCTTAGATAACAAAATTGTTGCAAAACGAGTGCACTGTAATTAAAAACGTCAATTTGACACGCTTGCACTAGATATCGAAAGCTCCTTTACTCACATGAGTGCCCTCAGAGTGGAGAGAATAGAACAAGCAAATCTCTGATTTTACTCATTTGCGTCAACCGAGTTAGCCGAGTGAAAATTTATACAGCAAAATGTAAATATTTTATTAGTCATAAGCACACAATCACATTCATTATTATTTGATTGCTGCTAAGCTCTGCTGTGACTGCACGTGTTGAAGACAAAAGACTCAAGCGACAAACCTACCACAATGCAAGGCAGCGAATAGTGACAGATTCGCCATGCTTCAATGCTGACTGATTGTTTTGTTGTGCGCCAGCTCTTTCGAGCGCACAAATATGGTTGGCCAAGTTCTATATGCATACGGTAACATTGCGCATGCGCAAATGCTATCCACTTACAGCGTCGCATATCCACACACTTGTATGTATTTCTATTTACATAGCGTGTACGTAAGTGTGTCAATAATGAATGTTGCAGCGCAACAGCGGAGAGAAAGTTGTTTTGCGCGCATTTATGGCGATTGTTCTGTGTGTCGCCACAAAATATTGAAGAAAAAAAAAATTAATAACAATATGCGCTCTAAAATTGTTATGTTAATTCTTGAGTGTATGTGTGCATATAGTATATATATTTATGCTCAATTCTTGTAAACATTTACTAAACACGCCTCAAAGTAATGTACAGCGTAATTACAGTAATGAAAACGCCATGCGTGCGGTAAACGTTCGTCCTTGTGAGCGGTGTGTAAAAACGTCCACAAAACAAGACAACATGTTTGATCGGCTGCACCATAGCTTTAATACCCTTTACAAATAAGTAATGTTGCCAGACAAGAATTTTATTTTTATAGTACAGTTTGTATGACAGCTATATGCTATGGTGGTCCCATATGAACAATTTTGTCGGAGATTAAATTTTTTTCTTAGAAAATAAACTATAACAAATTTCGTGAAGATATCGTAACTATATAAGTCAAGTCAACTAAACAAGACTTTCTTACAAGAATTTGATTTTGATAGTTCAGTGTGTACGACAGCTATACTATACTTTATAGTGCTCGGTTATGAATAATTTCTTAGGAGATTTTAGAGTTGTCTTAGATAATAATGTATGCCAAATTTCGTGAAGATATCTCGTCAACTAAAAAAGTTTTCCGTACAAAACTCGATTCGGAACGTTTAGTTTGTACGGCAGCTCTACCATATAGTGATCCGATGGGGGCGGTTCCAACAATTGAGAAGTTTCTTGAAGAGAAAAGGATATATGCAAAATTTTAGGTCGATACCTCAAACTCTAAGGGACTGAATCGCCTATATACCAACGGACAGACAGACGAACATGACCAAATCGACACAGCTCGTCACGCTGCTCATTTATATAGATATATTTTAAAGTACCTACGTTTATTTCTGGGCACATATATTCTGGGCCTCGTGGCAAACTTAAAATACTCTGAACAGGGTATAAAAATCACCATAAACAAGCGCTAAATAAAACAGCTAGCGGGAAAATAACAATTTCGAGAGGCCAATCCCTTGGCGACATATTGTTTAATGCGTAGCAAGCTGTATAACATTGCAAATATATACATACATACATACACATTGACAGGCATAAAGTCTGTCAAGTTTCAAAATACGAATATACACACACTTATGCATATATTTGTGTGCGTGCGTGTGAATTGTAAGAGGTTAGTGCAACAGCGGACCACAAAATATACCGCAAGCGCTGGAAAATCGCCAATATGCCTATTTATATATAATATGATAATGTATATACATCTAAGTGTATAAGTATATAAACATGTGTGCGCATAAATCAAGTCACCAGCAGTGGCGACTGCTCCACGCACCCATTAAATTCGCCAAGCGACTGGATTGCTGCATTGCTGCATAGTTGCACGCTCGCATACATGCAAACACACACACGTACATACGTACAAGCGCAAATAAATGCGGTTAACCAAATATAATATGCTAGTTGTGATTGCAATTGTTATTATTTGCTTGCTGAAATGGCTCAGTGACGTTGCAAATGTGTGTTTGTGATTGCTTTGCGAGTGTTTCGTATGTGGCAAGTTGCAGCAATGCGATACTCACATATAAAAGTACAAGACTTTGTATGCAATACATACATATAACTACAAAAACACATACATATGAATACAAATAAATACATATAAACCTTTCTTTTGCCAGCATACACTCACTGCCGTTGTTTTTGCTGTTAAAAATCGCGTAGCTGCAAAAGCCCAACGGCGGCGCTCATTGTCTTGCTGCGCTTCCTGCTTTGGCACGAAAATAAATTACAAAGAAAAAGCGGAAATTAAAAGAGAATCGCTTAATTGCACGCCTCCACCTGCGTATTTGTTGTATTTTCCAAACACATTCATACCAACAAAATCGTAAAGTTTTAAATCGCAAAGTTTTGAAAAAAATCAATAATAAATTAAAAATACTTTTTGTTCTTGTTTTACTTCTTAATGGCCAAACAATTGCGCTGAAATGAGTTTTTATTTGTTTTTCGGTTTTTTGCTATAATTTATTGTGCATTGTTTGTCTATCTTAATTGGCTTCTTGTCACTTCCGTTTACAATTTTTCAAAATTTTATCGTGTTTCGTAAATTGGACAACAAGCAGCTATTCTTGCTTGCCAAAGCATGAGAACAGTGTTTTTGCTCTGTTGAATTGTTTCAGTTGTGGTTTCAGTTAACATTTTACCTTGATTATTGGCTATGTATGAACATGTATTGAATTTTTCATTTTCAGGAGCAGTTAAAATATTACTTCGAAAATTGATTGATATTGGAGCAAATTAAATTTTATAAATTTCGTATTCCAAAAACTTTTCGGAATGACCGATTTATCTCGTAGTTCACCGCGAACACACAAAGTAAGGCAAAAAAATAAATAAAAAAATAAAATATAACGATATTTTCGCCAAATGTAAGAAGGAAAATACATTACGTTATTCATTGACTGTGGTATTCGCCGTAGAAAATGCGCAAAGAACCATAAATATTCGGCTGAACCTTTCACTCCAAAACTTGTAACAATACGCACCATATAACAGGACGAGGATTATGAGTGACTTATAGAGTTTGGTTTTTGTTTGTCAAGCAGGGGATTTACTTCTCAATTGCCTGCTCATTTCGAAGTAGCGTCTGTTGACAAGAGTTATTCTGCATTGAATTTCAAGTCTGATGTTATTTTTGGTGTTACTGCTGGTTCCAAGATGGACGAAATTATCTACGACTTCAAAGTTATGACTGTCAATAGTAACGTGGAAGCCAAGTGGCGAGAGCGACGAATGTTTGTTTGATGACAGACGATATTTCGTGTTGCACTCGTTCACTTCCACACACTGGATAAAAAAATCCAGTCCAGAACTAAGGGCGCAGTTGTTGAGGCCAACGTATCTTCTTTTTTCGGGTCTGCTCCTTGAATTATTTTCTCCAGCAGCAGATTAAAGAAGCCCCGCGATAGGAAGTCCCCTCGTCTTGACCAAGCTTGTGGTATTTCTCAACTTCAGTTTACAAAGTCGTATTAGTTTTGTGGAGATACAAAATTCAGACATAGCCACATAGAGGCAGTTCCTTTTCGTGTTGAGTACTGCGGCTTTAAAATCGACGAAGAGGTGGTGTGTGTCGATCCTTCATGGGTCGTTTTCCAGATTTGGCACATTGTGAATATCTGGTAAGTTGTTGATTTACCAGGTTTAAAGCCACACTAATAAGGTTGATATTCTTTAAAAGGGTAACTGTTATTCAAGCTTCTTCATCGTTGGGCAATAGAATGTGCGCTCTATCGTCATCGATTGGGAAATCGGGTTAACCATCTTCTAGTGTGGAGCTTTCACTGCCATTCAGCAGGTTTCAGCATTCTTTCGGCATCAGTTAATAGATCACCTCTGGGGGTTCTACAATAGTATGCTCCGGTTTTGAAATCTTCTGTTAGTGGCGGCGTCTTTTCGTAGAATTTTCGAGTATTACCTCTTTCGGCCAGCTTGTCAAACGCTTCGTCACACCTCATCGTACCAGCTGTTCTTTTGTCTTTTCCTCAAACCAGTGGTTTTTTTGCAGCCGTACCTTATACCAAGTTGGTTATTTATTATTGTTCTATTATTGAACCACGTGGAGAGTGATTAGTTTTATTTAGACCAGTGTACTATATATGCCAAGTCTTGTGTAGTTGGAAATAAATACTATCAATCAGTTTAAAATCGATTTGATTTGATAGTTACGTGTCTCAATGCTTTATGCTGATATTAACAGCTCTTTCTACGCCCTTAATAACCTCCTTAAAATAACACCTAATGGATGGAACATACCAGAAAAACGGTTTAATCGACCTATCGGTAGGTGTCTATATGCAAAAGTAGATATAAAAACTTCTCTTGGAATTTGCTCCAATCGAGTAAATATTCAGAACACATAAACTCTCAAGGCAATTGTTATTAAGTAATAAAATTTACGAATTTTTTCGCAATTAAAATTAAAATTAAAATTGAAATCATTTTCCAATGCTAACACGAAATGGCAACAATTAATTGTCACGAGCACGCGTGTTTGCCAGCTGTAAGTTGCGCAACGACATAAATCCGAAGGTAAAGTCACCAAACAGGCGGCATTTAATTGATTGGCATGAAGATATGAATGACAAAAAATGTCCATAAGCCATAGGTGACTTATTAAAGCGGCTAATCAATGTGTGTCAATAACATAAGCCAAGCAAAAAGCGGCAATAAAATTGAAAAATGCATTTGTAAAACAAAAGCGAAGGCAGCAACAAGAAAAATTATAAATTATTATGACAGAGTTACGAGTATGTGAAGACAGTAAGCTCTAGACGCGAGTGTGCCAGCGTTATGCTTCACTAAGCCACTCGACTATCAGCTGCATAACTTAAAAAAAGATAATTAACATTTATAGACTAACACTTAGTTGCACTCTGCAAAAGTTGGCTACAAAGAAAATCACTTGCAAAGGCTTGCGAAAATTTTCACTGCACTGCGCACAGTATGCGCGTGCGCACCAGGAGAAATTAGAAATGCAATTTGCATACAAAAACAAAAAAAAAAATGTGAAAGAAAAAGCAGAAGAAAAGACGGTAATTAGATAAGCAGCATTACATCGCAATGCGTTTCTGCATATGTAATGTGTAGCAGAAGCCATAACGGCGCACAGTTCAAGCGGTTTGCGTAATCTGTTAAGAAAGTGCCAGAGCACACGACCGCAAATATGTAAGTATGTGTGAAGAGAAATATATTAACGAAAACAAATATGGGTTATGTAAGTGTTAATTACTACACGAAACATACCCGATACACTTGCACATGCTAATACGCGCGACGGGCAATGCGAAATCAATCAAAGAGTGGAAAATTAGACAAAATATTGCCACGAAATGGATTTGTTGAATGCCGTCGATTTCACAATAAAAACAAAAGTGCCATAACAATTGCTGCTAATTAAGTTTTCACAGTTGTTGTTGTGGCTGCTGTTGTCTACATTTAAAAAATGAACTTAACGTCTGCTCGCGGATTGCAGATTGGCGGCGCTGTTAACCCTAAAGGCTCACGAAGCTGTTTGATGTAGTCAATTGACTTTTCCTTTTGCTTTTGAAAATCGTAAACTTGAGATTAATGATTGCATTGCTTAGCGTGTGTTAGCAGTTTGCCACAATTTAACCTTTTAATTTTGGCCAAAAGCTGCTGGCTTTTAGTTGTTTTATTTTCTTTCCTTGTTTGAAGTGAATTTTTTAATTGCCTGTGGGTTATAATACAAATAGAAACCCTTAGATTTTAGAGGAAAATATTTACTAATATACTTATTTTCACTTTTATTTGAGCCAGTGTTATATTAATGTGTCTAATCACAGCATTCACTCTCATTTAACATATGCTAATGGAACGACAATTTACTTTAGAAACAGTTTTAGAGGCACTATTGTATTTTTTTAGTACTTAAATGCCTTAGAATAGTATTTTGGTTAGAAATATGGCCAGAAATAATATTGGAATAGGAAAGCATACACAATTTTGCATTTAAAACTCTCGATATTAAAAGTAAAGTTTTCTTCCCTGAATTCTGAGTGGAGCTTATAAGCTTTATTAGAGATATTTCGTATCTCCATAAGCCTTTTTCAGGTTCTTAGGTTCTAGTAATTATAAGATAAGATTGTGTTATAATTGAAGTACGATATATATCGTCACCTGAAAGGCAAAACTACGTATCATCAAAAAAATCGAAAAAAAGTTTTTATTGCTTACGATTTACCATCAAGTTTTAACCTCCCGCTATCAGATACAACCAATATATAATCAATATACATATATCAACTTTGTCACTAAAACTCAAAATTTGTTGCAAGATGAGTGGTTCCTATTATATCGTTATTTATCGTCTGTAAATTTATAAAATGTGATGTTATGTTATTTTGTATTTTAGGTGCGATGTATACATAAATACTTATACTATGTACTCTATTTCTGCTAAGGACAATGCTTTTTTGGATATTAAAGCCTTCTCCAATATCCTTCATTTAATACCACTATTGTCATATGTTCATCAAAAATCTTGAATTATTATTTAAATAAAAAAAAAAAAATTAGTGCAATTAGTGCATTAGTTATATGTTCACATTACAAAATTGCATGTAAATTAAAATAATAATTTAGAAAAAATACTAAATAGGTGGCATCACTTCTTAAAAAATTAACTCGTTTATAAGCAAAAATGTTAATTTCGAATATCGCGTTGTATATGTTGTAATAATTCATATTTAAAAAAATTTTCAAAAGATGGTAACCCTTTCGAGATATTTTTTAAATCAGATCTCTCTTATAAAAATGGGAACAATTTTTTATTTTATAATTGATCAGAGAATCAATTACTCGATCTGAGAACCAATTACTTGATCCTCTGACTAATTATAAAATTGAAATTTTTAGATAGTATTAACATAAATAAAAAGGTGGCAATTCTGTTAAAAATATTTCCAACCATTAGCTTCCGAAACCATTTCAGTTGAAAAGCTTACCAAAATTATTGTATAATATTATCATAAATATTACAATAAATTTAAATTAGATGGCAACCTTTCGAAGGAAATATTTTCAGTTGTAAACTGTCTAAAGCAGTTGCAGTTTGTTATCTACATAGTATATGTTTCATCATCTGAAAAATTTTGTTTTGAAATTTTGAAATCTTTTGGGCCATATTTTAAACCTCTTCTCTCCATTGTCACTGATAAATTTGTATTTTATATTATTATATATATTACAATAAGTTTAAAATAGGTGGCAACCTTTCTAAGGAAATATTTTTCGTTGTAAACTTGTTAAAGCAGTTTTAATTTGTTATCATAAGATAGTGCTACTTCATCTGAAAAAAAATTTCGAAATATTTTTGGGAATGGTGGATCCATACCTTGGACCTTTTCACTCAATTATTACCAACAAATTTATATTTTAAAATATCCAATTTTAATAGTATTAAAAAAATGTTTTTTTTTTTTTAATTTGTATCTTACTTATCGATTTTTCACCTTTCTTAAAGTTGCGGTATATATTTCTTGAAACCCTTGTCCTCATACGGGGAAAGCGAGTTCGTTGCATAAGTCTTTTGTTCCCATACAGCAAAACGCTGTAGAACGATGCAATAAAATAAGGAACTACAAAATACCGTCATTGTTCTAAAAATAATTTGCAAAATAATTAAAATTATGGAAAAATTGAAAAAAAGCTTAAAAGTATTGTGAATTCGCTTTCATATTGTCACTTGCACCTTTGAAATCTTAACGAACCTGCTTATGACACAGCAGATGTGCGGTTGCTTCGGCATTTGAAAACGTACGTTCTTGTGTTTGTATGCCGCTTATTAATTCTGCAGTCCTCAAAAAGTTATAAAAAAGCGCAATTTATGTGTTTTCGAAAATCTACCGAAGATCTTTCGAGATGCAAAAACAACAAAGAGGCACATCACCACTCGCGTCACGGCATTTACAAACATAATTATTTCTGGCTTACAAACAAACAGCACACACATACTTGTTGTGAAGTACATAAACACACACATAACGTACATACATATGCAAGTATTCGTTTGGCTTTTTGTGTGTGTTGGTGAGTTTTAAATGTTTGTTATATATTTGCATATTTACTATCAGCGTTGGTGCATTCATTAAGCGGCATTCTTTTGTTGCACTCCTCGTTGCTGTTGTCGCTGTTGTTATTGTTGGTTATTAATGGCTTTATTGCTGCTGAGTGCAGAAAACGTGTTTTTGTTAAAACAATAACAAAAATAAAGTAATGTTATTAATAATAATAAAGCGTTTGCCGTTTTCTGTTTTCTTCGAATCAAAGTTGTAATTGCGTCTGGCATTTGTAGATTTAGCTTGTTTCTAATTATCTTTATGCAAATGTAAAATGCTTAGCTTATTACTTGGCATATGACAAGTCATCATTCTTAAAATATGTTTTGTTTGTGCTGCTTCAGTCGATTTGCCTTCAATTCTTGGCTTGTTCTTGGATATATTACAACTTAAAGAATGACAGTGTTTACAGTTAAACATCTTCAATGCTACGCTCATTGCCATTAAGTGTATAAGTTAGCTAGTACAAGTATGCAAATCTGTTGATCTAAGACGTTTCATGTCATTGTAAGCTCTTTCGTTTGAATTAACTAACGTGAGTTCAAGTTTGGAATTCTTGGACTTTGCAGTTTCCACTTTGAAGGGAGATAGCTGTGAGATCAAGTTTGTAGTTGGACAAAATGCTGCCAATTCTGCATGAATATATAGACAATAGTATGAGCAAAGTATTTGTTGGATATATTTTTTTGTATTTAGAAGAAGTATTTATATTCCAAATATTTTTTCAAGCAGAGTTTTTTCAATTCTTTGGATTAGGATGAATGCCCGCTGGGAAGAAATATTTGTCAAATGAAGAGGTGATTACCAAAACTGCGGCCTATTTTGAAGTAAAGCACAAATCGTGCTATAAAAATATTATTGGAAAGTTAGAGGACCACTATAATCCGTGTATCCGTGTCCGTAGTTGAATAAAAGACCGAATTTTTCCAACAAATGTGTTTTACTATGGTAAGCCGCGCACTGTTTAATTGACCTGTTAAGTCCGTCTGTCTATTTATAACTACTTGAGGTAGTCTCTCAGTTTTTGTGATATTGATCTGAACTTTTGCATAATCGCCAATATTGGACAACTAATGTATATATCGGTCATATAAGCTGAACGATCAAATCAATACTTTTTCTAAAGAGTTCGAATCACAGAACGGAACCGTATTGGGTTTGGGAGTGGTTTGCAGCTTTGATTTTTGAAACGGGTAATACACTTCTATAGATGAAAGAATTCACAATTTTATCTTGTATATTAAGGTAGGTTAGGTTCGATGGCTGATCAAAAATGCACGTGGACTATTATATGTAGTCCTCTGTGAGGCCATTAGAAAAAAAGAAGCCCTTTGTTCGAACTTACAAATTAGCAAAAACGTATAAAGCCAGTATAAATTTGCACATGCGTTTAATTTCTATTCCCGCCAGCGATCCCAAGAGCTTAAATCCCAAATATAGTACAGTCAAGAAAGAAGTATTGAGTTATTTCCACCCAATCTTCTTCAATACAGCCATCAGCATCTGTTGGATTCCCAGCCTTACTACGTGGATGCCAATGGGCCGTTTAAAGTCCCAAAACTAAGTAGAGATTAGCCTTACTGAGAGCGAAGAGATCACTACATATCTTGCAATCGATCTTGGGTCAAAAGGCTTGTGCGACAGCACATGTACCGATAGCGAAGCCCCGTTATCTAATGGTAGAACACAAGAGGATGTGGGAGCACCGACCCGCATCCATTCTACCGATAGCGGTACTAGGGTATCTTTTCTTGCTAGCTTCACAGCTTCCTGCGATTCCGCTGTAACCTGGAACTCATACCAGTATTTTCACAAAGACACTCGATGCTGTTAGTTCAAGGAGTGGAGGAGTGGATGGCGACTTCTCTGAAGGAGGCTGCACTCCGGAGCAGTGAATCTACTGCTACCTTAATCTTTGCAACCTCAGCCTGGAAAACACTGCGATAGTCAGAAAGTCTGATAGTGAGCTCCTGACAGTAAACCTCCCCACCAACCTTACCCCAAGCTTTGACCCATCCGTGAAAAAGTTCGCAGCTCGCTCACCGGTATATGGTAGAGAGAAAGCGTCAAGAGTTCGGTTTGGCGACTCCATGACACAAGTAATCCGGTATGAAGTCAATCTGAGTCAGGATTTCTGAGTGTTCCGACACGTGTTCTTTTAGAAACCCTGACTCTCTGAGTCTCATGACAACTTTCGCAGCCATACACCTTCCGGCGAAGTCCAAGAGCAATATGTGCAAGATGGTATTCCATAGAAAATAATGGGTTTGATTATGGTGTTGTAGGGCTGGAGTACAACTTTTTGTGAGAGCCCACACTCCTCATCTTATCTATTAAAGTGACCTAAAATCGTCTACTACATTTTTTAAGTAAGAAGCTACGTAATCACTCATTTTGTTCTGATTTTTAAAACATCGAGTTAGTGACATTAAATTTATAACCTACTCAACATACTTTTCACACTGACTTAAAAAAAACGCACACATGCCTTAGCGAAACTCTCTAACTTTTATTCGATGAGCCATTCATCAAATTTACTAAAATTATCGCATTATTGAATATAAATACCATCACGTCACAAATGCAGCTTAAACTCTGATTTTGATAAACGACCTTGTTGGCCTGTCAAATTGCTGCGCTTACTCAACAATTCGTGCGCAAGAAGTTTCTATTTCTGCAGCGCGCAGCGTGAAGCAATCAGAAATCAGCAAAATGTCAAAACTATAAATTTGTGTCAGCTACCATTTTCTATTCACCACTCGGCAGTCGCCATTGCTATTGTTATTGACGTCATAGTGACGAAGTCAATGCAGTTATCATCAGGTTCGTGTTGCAAGTCTTTTATTAACACAAACGCAAAAATTGTAGAGAGTCACTAAAGAGCTAAGAGTTTAAGTAGAGTTGAACTTTTATTAAACCACGTTTCGAAATAAAGTTGAAGTATGTAACTGTTTATTAGATATTATAGATCGCGTTGCTAGCAAAGCAAAGTAGAATAATGGCGCTGCAATGTACGCAAAAAACGAAAAAAATCATCAAAAAAAAATGTTGTTTAAAACTGGTGGCATTTGGCGGAAGCACTTATCATAAATTTTTCTGTTTTTTTTTTTTTTTTTTATATCTTTTTAATGTGTCTTTTAGTTCATTTTTCATTGCGACAGCAATTTGAGCTAGCGCTGTGGCTTATGAAAAATTACCACGACTTTTGTGTTAATTTGACAGTGAGAAATTGCTAGAATGACAGCTTAGCCTTAGCTATGTGCCGAATTTAAGCGCTTACGGTTAAATGGCATTTAGCAAATATTTTATGTGCAACTGAGGGGAAAAATAAAAATCACAAAGTGGCAGACAAAAAAGTCGCACAAGCTGTTGCTGTGACACGAAAAATGCCAGCCATTGACGCCATTGTAAAGGCTGTAAAGCTGCACGCTCGCCGCTTTGCTACTTTGGAACACTTCAAAGAGCTTGTTGAAGCAGCGAGAAGCGAGCAGCGGTCGTTGTCACTTCGCATGCTGAGAATGTCAACGCAAATGCGGTTGATTGCCTATTTTTCGCAGACCAAAAAGGTAAAAAAAAAAACAACAACAACATGCAGCATATGCAATTAGGCAACATGTTTCATACGCTTCAAGTAGCTGCTATATTTTATATGAAACATGCCGGCCGCCAACTCTAGAACTGCAATCACACACATATGCAAACAAAAAAATATAAATTCAAATTTTATTCAAATGCTTGTAACTGCGCTTGTTTTTGCATCAGTCCGCTTGCCAAGGGTGCTGTTTAACGCTCTGTGACAAATCAGTGGAACGGAAGTTACTCACCCATCAAGCAAAACGACTTGGCTGGCTATCGAGTGTCCATAGTGTCTAGAAACCATTCAAGTGTTGAATTATTGCTTTGCCACATTTTGTACACGGCTGTGTTTGTGTGTGTGTTGGAAAATTTTGCAATTTAAGTACAAATGCATGGGTGTGCATGTTTCTTGGTTGCAGTTGGCTGGGTGTTTTCAAATGTGGTCCAGCGTTATTCAGCTGGCGTGGTGAGGCCGTCGACGAGTGTTGAGTGTTGGTCAGCGCCAAAACAATGAGTCATGAACGTGTTTGAAAATAATATTTTATTGGCGTTCTGAATTTGCTAAGTGCAGCCATTAAGACTCCGACTAGTCGCAGTTGACTAGTTGAGGCAAAATTTGCATTATCGCTTTATGTAACGGTGTTTTTTTTACAAGTTGAGCTGCCTTGAAGAGCGATAAAAAAAGTAAAGCAAGCTTGGACTCAAAAATAGTACTGAATATTGATATCGATATGTTTGCTTATTTATGAAAATATTGTAAACAAAATGCTGACATTTATTAGCGGCGTGCAAATTATAACAATATTTCGATAATTATAGTTTTGACATTTTTTAAAGTTATCGTGCACTAAATATCGATGTTTTAAATTTTTTTTGCTTATTTATTATTATTATCGTAAATATATTAATGGCTTAAGAATTACAAGAAACTATCGAGATCATGCCTTCGATATGTTTTAAAGTTATCGATCACAAAATATCGATATTTTAATTTTTTTTAAGGAGGAAACCTGAAATAATATGCTAACCTATAATTTACAAAAAAGTTAGTTTTTAGATATTAATTATCGATATATAATCGATACATCGATTTATAATTCAGCTCATCTCTAATATTATAATATTGAAAGTGAAAAAAAATAAAGAAAGATAAAACGAACTAACGCTCAACTTACAATCATATATCGATATTTATAGCTTTGATAATTTTGAAAATTATTGAGTACTAAATACTGATACCGATATTTTCGTATTTTTTAGAGAAAATCCGATTTAAAATGTCTAAAATTAATAACTGCCTACGAATTAAAACAAATATCGATATTTTTTAAATTTATCGATTACTAAATATCGATATTTATTTATTTGATATTTTAGCTTTTTTATGAAAACCCTAAGTAATATGCTAACTTTTTCTTACCTAAAAAAAAGAAATCGATAAATTTCAATATTTATTGCCATCGCAAAGCACTGAAGTGCCGACTTTTCGAAATTAGCTAATCAAATATATTTTTTGGTCTATTTATTTAAATTTGCTTCAAATTTGAAATATTTACCATATTTATAACAACAAAGTTTGAAGTATATATGTACATACTTAAAACAACAAGACGTATGGCTGCAAAAAATCTCTCACTTAAGATTTTAAATAAAAAAAAATTTTTCTTCGAAGAATCTTATTGCAATAATAACGACGTCAATGTTTGTATATAAGCTGGAGCTAAGTAATTCAGTCAAATTCACAGCATTGAAGCAGAAGAGCAATAAAATTGATGTTAAGATACTGATTAGCTTAGCAGAGCTTAGAGACTATTAGGTTCTGATTCCAAGAATATTTGAAAACATTTCAATTATTGCAATTTTGTTAAAAAATATTAAAATAAAATAATTTTTTTTTATTACTACAAAAATTTCATATATTTCTTTAAAATAAAAATTTTTATTGCAATTTTTTGCAGTTTCCATTTCCTTATTGGCTATACTTAGGATAACAGGGGAAAAAAATTCAAAAGAAATATTTTACAAATATGTAATAAATAATCAAACTATAATGATAATAATTATTTAATAAAATTTATTATAATATTAACCTTAAACAATTACCAAACTTTAATATAAAACATATTTCAAAGCTAGTAAAATACTATTGCGAAAAATCCACTGAGTACCTGTTAAAATCATACAAAAGTTAGTAAAGAATGAGTAATGTCTGCGAGAACAGCATCAGCTGTTGAAAATTAGCAAAAATTTAAAGTCTAGCTTGACTAGCTGGCTATTTTAGCACATGTTTTTTGCGTTTTTATGGCGTTTATTTTGATGTACTTTACTTGTGCGGTGCCATTGGCTGATAAACCAAGGACGACTGCTATTTAAACGCTGCTGTGAGCGGTTGCACTTTACTGATTTTTGTTACTGTTGTTGTTGTTCTTGACTACAAGCAATTACTCGCTTGTTTCTAGTACGCTTGCCGGCTGCTGCAGCTGCACCCCTCTGCTGATATTTAATGCTATTTTATTTATTTTATGTATTTTTTTGCTGCAACCTGGCAACTTGTGACGCGAGTTGACTTATCACCAAGCGCAGCGCAGCATTGTATTCGAAACTTTTGCTTAATTTCGCTTATTTTTAATTTATTTTCGGTTTTCTGCGCAAGGCGTTGCCCAAGTGCTTGGCGAACCTGTACGAACTGCACAATTGCCCGCCACTTGTGCCCTTTTTCTGGCTGAAATTGCAGGAAATGCGAGCGCTCATGCAAGGCAAGCAATGAAACGCGACGGTTTGGGTGTATTATTATTTGAAATGCGAAAATAAATAAATATGAAAGTGAAGTCACAGCAAGAGAATGCAAAATGCATCAGTGATGTTAGGAAATTTGATTTAATAATATGCGCTGCATCACAGCAGGCGGAAGCGCGGGCGTAACCACTCTAGCGATTGCATGGCGATAGGATTCCCAGTGAACAAACAAACATATTATGCTTTGCGCATGCAATTGCATTGTTATGAGCGAAAAGTGGGTTTCAATTAATAAATTTATGCAGAAATATTGCGTATTACATTATGCGCATGTGCCGTTATTTTAATTTTGTTTTGAAAATTTTTTTTTAATTTTTTTATTTTTTTTTTTGAATTTTTCTTTAATATTTTTTTTATATTTTTTGTAATTTTTTTTGATGTGTCTTTGAAATTTTTCTTTGTAATTTTTTTTATTTGTTATTTACATTTTTTAAATTTATATATTTTTAACTTAAAATCTTTTAAATTTTTTTTTGTATTTTTTTTTTGCAATTTTCCTTTTACATTTTGACACGCATCGCACTTGCTGGCTGCTGCCATTGCATTTGCATTCGCCAACAATTAGCCGCGTCGCACCATTGTTATATGACGCGAAGCTGTGATTTTTCATTTGACTTCTTGTGCACATCACGTTTCTGTCATAAACACACTTCACACACAAACATACACATATGCATGGTAACTGTTGCTTATTCTCTGCACTGAATGGGCGCATTGTGGTTTGGCTCACTGCCTAATTTACACATACAAACACACGAAATATACACATAATGTACAATAATACATATTTACATGCATAAATAATACTCGGAGTTATGCGCATTTCCATGCATGTTGCATGCTGCTTATGTATGCGCGTTAGCATTTGCATAAGTAGTTATGTAACCCATAGCGTAAATTTTACAAGACACAGCTGTTAATTTTTTCAGTATTTCAAATCACAAATTTTGTTTGGCTTCGCTTGCTACGTGAAGTTCGTCGCTTAAGTCTTTTGTTGCTCTTTCTATGGCAAATCCATTTAATGCGTTTTTAAGCTTAAATAATGCCTATAAAAGGCATCGATAACATTCAAATTTCGGCTGTAAACTACGAGATTTAGTAACACTGTCTAAAGGAAAATATGTTAATATACACATGTATTTTAGGCAAATTATTTTCTTGGATATTACCTTGCGTAATAATCCAAATTTTGTGAATGTATCTTGCAAAATAAAAAAAAAATTCATACGAGAACATGTATTTCGATCAGTTCATAAGGCAGCTATATGCTATAGCGTCTGATGGTGACAGTATTGACACATGAGCAGCTTTTTGGGGAGAAAATTACGTGTGAAAATTTTCAGATCGATATATCATAATGGGAGCAATTTACCTAGACAAAGAAAGACGAACAGACCAAGTAAAATTCTCAACTTTTTTAAGTAACAAAAACTATTTACATCTCGAATATTACTTATATCACAAATTTCCCGATTATAACTACACTAACGTAATAGCTGAGGCTAAAATCAAATTGTTCGCCTCCGGGACCACAAATTTATAATTTTTTAAAGCAAAAATTTCGGAATTAAAAAAAATTCAAAAACTTATTTTATCAGTTGCCATCATATATGTGGCACATTTTAATTAAAATGTATTACAATCCCGAATTTATAATTATCAAAACCCGAAAATTCGGGATTGAGAAAAATTTTCAAAAAATTTGTTTTTTATAAATGTGGCGCATTTGAAAAGAACAAGTTCTGTATAAACGAAAATTTTACAATCCCGAATTTATAATTTTCGAATACCGAAGTTATGGGATGGAGAACAATTATCAAAAATTAAGTTCACCCGTCGCTATCATGTATGTAAAGAAAAATTTTCATAAAAAATTTGCAGAACTCGAAAATATTACAATCCCGAATTTTTAATTTTCGTATCCCGAAATTTCCGTATTGAGAAAAAATTTCAAAAATTAAGTTCATCAGTTGCCATCATATATGTGGCCCATTTTGAAAGACCGCAAGACTCGAAAATATTACAACCCCGAATTTATAATTTTCGAATCCCGAAATTTCGGGATTGAGAAAAAATTTTCAAAAATTAAGTTCATCAGTTGCCATCATAATGTGATGAGATAAGCATCAAAGTGCTTGTGTTTCCGATAAAGGCGATCGCCTTCAAAATCTTAAACTCAAATTTCTGACATTTAGTGTTTCGAGAAGAACATTACACAAATTAATAACTGCGCTGTCAGACGCAAACAATTCGCTTGCTTTACTAGGCAGCAAGTTATAAAAATATATATTTCGCTTGATAATTTAATGACAAACAAAGCAACGACAACAGCAACACGTACGTATTAAACGACCGGTCGACCTTGTTCACATCAAAAGCAACAGACAAAATCGACAACTGCACAAGATTTACTTTACTTAAACGTAGATAAATGAAGACAAAAAGAAAATCAACAATGCTGAATGCAAAAAAAAATAAAATAAAATAGTAAAGTTGAATAAATATAAAGTATTATAGTAATAGGAGACCTAAGAAATAAACGAATGAAATACGCAGGTGTAAGATTTAGGAAGTCAATGGTCGAATAGAGGGGCATGGTTTTGTGCAATGGGTACAAAAAAAATTGTGAAAAATAAAAAATAAATTTAAAAAATAAAAAAAGAGCTAAAATGTAAAAAATAATAAATAAAAAATATTGTAAAAATGTATATACACATATTAAATAAAATAATAATATAATAATAACAAAAAAAAAAAAACTGAAATTAAAGTTTTTTTTTAAATTTTTTATTATTATTATTATTTTTTTAAATTAACTAAAAATAAAAAATGCATAAAAATAAAAATAAAAAAATACAGAAAAGGGTAAAACAATAATAAATAAAAAAATAAAAAATCTTTAGGCTGTAAATAAAATAAGTAAGTTAGTCAACAACTTTTTGGTTTATATACAAATTTGTTTCTGTGTTTTAAGCAACACAACAACTTATGAATTATGTAGTTACTCATATCAACGCTTTCATACATGCGGGCCACATAAATACTGAGTGTGCTGCCAAGCAAAATTAGCAACTTGGCAGCACTTTACTCACGGTGCCACTGACCACTAATTAGCAACTCATATACGGCGCTTGTTTCAACATTTCAGCAAATTTACAATCTAGTCTTTGCACAATTTGGCATTTGCACACACACATACATACACACAAACAAATGCGCCATTTAGCCGCTCAAATAATGCGCATATCGAGCCCTGCCCACCTAATAGCTAGAGCAAACGGATATTGCCACAATGCGCTGAGTAACTAATGAATATATTTAACGAACACATTTCTGGTTTTGCAGTAAATTAAATTAAGAAATATTATAAATTGAATTTAGAAGAACTCACGTCAAAAAAATTTTATTGACAGAGCACGGACTTGGCTTAGAAGACTTCATTTGCTCGCCACACAGCAGCTATGGAAAAAAATGTTTTGTAGCGCAATTAATTATAATTGTGGTGTGTTTTTGTTATTATTGTGTTATTATTATTATATCTCTTTTCAAAAAATGTGGCAGCAGCTAAGCTACACACTTGCAGTTCATATACATATGTATGTGTAATATACAACCGCTTGGAATCGAGCGCATTTTTTCGAAAGGCAAATTAAACGGAATTAAAACCCCGCCACCTTAATGCTGACGCAATTTCCAACTACCCAGCCATATTTGCAGTCAATAACAATGAAAAAAAAAGTCTCCCGAAAATAACAAAATATCCGAAAAAAACCACCACTAGTCAGACCTGTAAAGTAAGAAATCTTAATGATGTAACGGTTTAAAAAGCCATTACCGTTAAGGAATGCTATACAATTTGGACAAAAAACTCACTTGAGTGCTTTAGCGAAAGCATTTGTTTGTGCAAAAATTAAGATAACCAATTAAAGCAGGCATTTTTACAACTCCTTTTATGGAGGCAATCAAACTCAGCCAAAAATCAAATCAAATTAATAAAGAAAAGCCACATATCGTGCAACAATAAAATATTTATGAACCTTCAAGTATGTGATAAGCGCTTATGTAACACATTTGCTTTAATTTTTGTGCTTTATATAAATTTGTACTTTTCCGAAATTGACTTGTTATCGCATGTGTAGACTTTTGGTGCTGTTTGAGTATGCGCGCCAGCATTTTTTTCCTTTCAGAAACTAAGTGCTGCCAATAATAAGCGTTAATTGTGGATAAACCTCTCCAATGCAGTGTAGATTTCCCAAAAATTTGGCACCATGCAAACCTAAAGAAATGAGCCAGAAGTTGGCTTCACTGAGTGCTATTGGATACAGTATTAGTCATTTATAAATAGTGGGAAGACTACTATGATTAATTATCCATGTTGCTGAAGAATTGATGATCAACATTTTTGAAATGTCTTCTATTTAGTTTTTGTAGTAAAATTAGACGTAATTAGTCTACTATAATTAATTATCCGAGTTGCTCAAGAATTGAAGATCAACATTTTTGAAATGTTCTTAAATTTAGTTTATGTAGTAAAATTAGTTTTATGTGTATTATGATCTTAATGTCGTCACACCTTTGATTTCATTCACCTCGGTCTTTGAACTGCTATTTAAATTCTAACACATAATTAAAATGCTACATTGCCTACATTTGGGCGCATTTTAATAAAGTAAAATTGCCAGCTGCAAAAGTGATTAATAAACGGGTTTGTAAAGTTAGATTTGCTAAGTAATTACTTAAAAAAAAAAAAATGAAGCTTTGTCTTTATAAAAATCCATTATTATATTCCCTTTAATTATGCTTTATGGCCACCGATGTTACCCTAAATGTAGGCAATGAAAATAGTGTAAATACTTCGAAGATTCAACTTGTTGGCTTATTTTGTCTTCAATTGCGAACTTTATTATAAAATATCATTATAAAACCCAAGTAAATTCAATATCTGAAATATTTTGATATTTTTTATTAAAAAGTAAATACATGTCTTCAAAATTACAGACTGATTTCTCAAAATTGAGAAGACCCTATAGACTGGTGTAAAAGACTTTGAAAATGATAAAAAAAGAAAAAAATCAAAGTGGATTGAAACTCATTGGAAACGAAAGATAAAAAAAATTTAAATATCCTTTTATATTAATAAAAACTGATTTTTCGTCATGAGATCTTTTGTTTGAAAATTAGAATCTTTTTATGTTAGATCAACATAAAGAAAAAATTTTTTATATTTCCAAATTAGTAAAAATACAAATGATTTTGGGGAATTTTTGTGAAAGAAAAATATTGTTGTAAAAGATAAAAGCAAAAAACATAAATTGTGAGATTATGTGAAAAAGTTGGCATACAAAAGTTTTAGATCTTTGCATAACTTACAATATTGCCATATAACTTTTTTCTATAAGACTTATAGTTTTGGCTGAAATTGAGATAACCCCTTTTTAACGCTTAAAAATTCACTTCACGTCCTTCCTTTTCTCGACCTCAGATGTTTGTTATTATAGATTTCCCTTCCGATGGTTTTATCGTACTATAATTTTGCTATAATTTTTTTGGTTTTCAAAAATTATCTACTCTGGTCTACAAAAAATATGCAAAGACATGAAGTCCTAGAAAATAGAGAGGATTTTCTCAAAATGTGCTGGAAGTAGATTGGAGTTAACAACATTAAAGCTCTCTGTACTATCAGCAATAAGTTTTCAATTTCAGCAGATTTTCTGACGTCATATTGGCTTACATTGAAAACAATTCTTATCTCTTAGTTATTTTTCCATACAAAATTGGCTGTTTATTTATATTTATATTTATTTTTTTATGATTTTTTTCGATTTTTCTTAAGACCATGTTTTAAAAATAATAATTTTATGTCGATTTACTATTTTCAAAGGCCTAAAGTCCATTATTCATATTACCATTCAAAGTACTGACTTTTTATACTGCAAACCCGCAATAGTTTCTCAACCACAAAGCTTTTGAATAAGCCAACCAAATCTGTCTTAGCTGTAGTCTGCTTGACGCAAATCGAAATAAATTTACATAATTTATTGGCAAAACTGTGAGAGGCTGTGGTGGGCCAACCTCGCAGCTGTGCCAGCTGAGCATACAACACCTTAGCATGTATGCAGGTTTGAGTGCTGAGGAGTACAGCTGTGCGCTGTCGATCATGCGGATTTGCTCTAGTTGTTCTTTGGCTTGTCGGTATGTCGCATTCTCACCTACCTATCCACCTAAACTGTATTACCTTGTCTGCTGTATTGTCTTTTGGCAAGTCGGTATTAATTTTGCTGTGTTTTCTTACGCTTATTTGCTATTTACTATTATTTCTGCCAGCTATTTGCCGCTCTAAAAAACTTTTATGGAATTCTTTTGGCTAACCGGAAATTAAGTTGAAGGTTGTACAGTCACAATTTGACCGAATGCATACAGATTTGTATATACAAGCGTGTGTACGTAAACACTTAACTCATTAGGCAAAAATTGTATTCGAAAACATGGTATTAATGTATGTGTGTGCAAATGTGTATGTGTTTCCAATAAAAAAATTAGCTAATCAAAAATTTTAGTCTCAATTTTGTTTTGTTTGTTGCCTTAAGTGTTCGCACCGCCATTTACACTCGCACAATGCAATTGCAGTGATTTATCAAATTGTTAGAAAAATGGTTAAAAAGAACTGAAAATGTATAATTTGTTGCCACTTTAATTAATTTAACGATCTGCATTCAGTTTTGTTTGGCATTAAAACGCCTGTGGCGTTAATATCACATATAATTTTTCATTTATATATTTCGGTGTGATTCGTGCAGTCTTGCTACGCTAAATATGCCAGAGGCGTTTATTAAGGCTTAAAAGCAACTATCTTACTTAATGTTTGAAATCAATATTTAAAAATTTTCGAAATCACCAAATAGCATTAAACACCAATATAAAACACACAGCAAAAATTTCCGTTGATACAGTGGCTTTCAAACTGCGTCAAAGACTGTTTACATTGATTTTATCCATTCAGTGGAACTTCTTCACCTCAAAGCACATTTTTGTATATGTATGTAAATATAATAGTTACTAGTTTGTAGAGCACAATGAGCGAAAATAAAGACTTTCAACAAAGCCATCATTAAATGGTTTAAAGCTCTCAATAATGCTTTGCCTTTCACTCCATGCATTTAAAATTTTTATTAGGCCCATAAAAGTGTTTTGTTTGCAATTTAAAGTTGTCGCATGTTAATAGCCAAAAACCGCATAAACTGATTTTCGTTTTAATTAAGACCACAAAGTGAACTGTGCTGGCGCTTTGCATGAAGGCGATGTACCTCGCTGCTCTTTTGTCGCATAAAATGCAAATTATTTGGTTCGTGAATTTAGCAAAATGGATTTAATCGTAGTTTACAATCTACAACTACTGTTATATTATAGAAACAGCATTTTTGGCAGTTAAATGATTTCAACTCGAACGGACAAAGACTCACGTGTTGAATTCATGATGTTTTCTTTTTTTCTGAGGCCATTCTCTTAATTTTTCGCCAGTTTGTTTTGTTTAATGACCTTTAATGAACGAAATATGTACCTTTTTGGTCGACCACTTTTTGATTTTTTTCCGCTAGACGTATTATTCCATCCGTGCAAAACTTTTCTGGTTTCTCGGCGAAAAACTGCGATAAGTAATGTTCACAGGCTTCTCTTGAAGCCAGCTTTACTCCATTAAGGAAGTTCTGCATTGACTGAAGCAAATGGTAGTACGATGATGCAAGGTCAGGGTTATATGGTGGATGCATCAAAACATCCCAGCCAAGCTTGGCCAGTTTTTGCCGAGTCATCAGAAATATGTATGGTCTGGTGTTGTCCTGGTGGAAGACGAAGCCTTTTCTGTTAATCAGTTCTGGCCGTTTTTGTCCGATTGCTTGCTTCAATCTCATCACTTGTTGAGAGTAAAATGTAGAGTCAATCGTTTGACCGGGCTGAATCAGCTCATAGTGGATGATTATTTTCCAATCCCAACAAACGCTCAGCATAACCTTCCGAGGCTTCCATCGTGGCTTTGCGACCATTTGTTGAGCTTCACCAAGCTTGGACCATGATCTTTTTGCACATTATTGCCGTATTTGATGCAATTTTCGTCTCCTGCTTCAGAAATGGTACGATTTCATTTCGTTTCAGCAAAGAATCACAGATGTTAATTCGGGTCATTAAATTTTTCACAGACAATTCATGTTGTACTCAAAAACGAGCTTCTTTTTGTAGCTAGCCTTTTTTAAATGGTTCAAAACTATTTGATGATAATGCAAGTTTCTTGCGATGTCAGGGTTGCTTATGTGACAGTCCTGTTCAATGTTTTCCACAATTTCATCGACTTTTTTAACGATAGGTCGAAGACATCGAGGTGTATTTTTCACATTGAAATTTCCAGAATGAAACCGAGCGAACCATTGTTGTGCTACACGAACTGATACAGCATTGTCTTCGTAAACTGCACAAATTTCATTGTAGCTTGCGTAGCATTCTTCTATTTTTTATACAAAAATTTCAAAATATAGCGAATTTCTTCATTATTTTCACTCATTTTTGAATGAACTCTTTCTCAACTTCCCCGAATTTGGTTTTTTTTGTTTAAATGAAACTTAAAGTCTCACCTTTCCAAGACCATATGGTATGACACAATGTGATTGGTAGCACCAGAAATATACGACATCTATTGATAAAATACGAAAAGACTTTTTCGACTACCCATACTAGATAGTAAAAAATGAATTAGAAACTTAGTTTTTTGAGCTGAATAATTTTTATTTGAGATATATTTTCTCCCTCTCTGATTAACGAAGTCAAGTGATGAACTTTGAGCCCACGCTCAGTAAGAAATGTGACTAATTTAGTGTCTTATGGCACTTGTAATTCTTCAGTTAGTTCATTTTCATAAACCTGAGCTTCTTAAACAGATTCTAAGCTAACTCAACAAGCGGTGACGCATAAAAGTACATAAGTTGAAAGTAAATCTATATACATAGAGGAAATATATACTACATATGTATATAAATGAAATTAAAACATATTTTGTTTTACCAAAAAGGGAAGTGAAACTGATTATAAATATGTATTAGAATAAAAAAATTAAAATATCACATAAAGAAATTTCGCTCATATACATATGTAAATACGTATTTAACGAGGAATAACCAGTTTCTGCTTTTACGTCGTCAATTTCGCTTTCTTTTTAATATTCAAAAATTATCTAATTTATTTGACAATCAAAACGTTTGAGCAAGAAGAAAAAGAAATCTCGGCAGCTGTTACCTAGGCATGCCTTTCACGGGCGGTTACTGTGGCGATCTGATGAAACCAGTTACAAAGAAGGCCTCAAGCGTTGAGATGTTTAACGCCTTAAGGCTTTTATAGAATTCTGCGAAAGTTATCCATCTATAATAAATGTTTCTGCGCTGCCAACTCATTGTTTTCGTTTTCGTTTTCATTTTCAATTTCATGTGCTGTTGTTCTGCTTGGCATTTACTCCAACTCTAAAGAATAGCGTGTAGATTTTGGCCAATTACATAAAAGAACATATTAAATACAAAAGCATGACTAAAAGTTATGCAAATTTAAATAAGCTTTGCCTGTCTTTGGCTTGCGGTGAGACTAGACATTTTCAAAGATAAATTGTGCAAACAAAAAACAAAAACAAAAATACATACATTGAAAAGCAATACCATCATCAGCACTGCGAGATTTAGCCACACAGCGTTTCTATTGGTGTAAAAAATGCTTCTATATGCTATATAGTTTATATATACTAGATATACTTAAACGTTTAATAGAGATTTGTATAAAAAAAAAATAAACTACATTTTAGAATAATTCTAAAAGAACAGATTTTGCTTGATTTAGTAAATTAGTTATTGTTTGGCTTTTGCCTCATAATTTTTCTTCTACATTTTTAAGTCTTTTGCATAAATCAAATTAATCGACATTTAATTAACTAACACACAGACAAACACTTATATACCAAGCTGAGCGCCTGACCTTGGCGCGGCAGAGCTATTCGTTTGTTGTGTCTGTTTGTTATTGTTTTTGCTTAATTTTTTTTTGTTAAACTTCAAGTTTTGTCAAATAAAACACAAAAATTAATTACCCACCAAGTGCGGTGTTGAGTGCCGGTGTGGCGTTGCTTCAGTTTCAGTTGGCCAGTGGCATCTTCGCAGCAAAGCGTCGCAGCACAAGCACATACATACATATGTACATAAGTGCTGAAAAATATGCATGGCTTGCATTTCAATTATGCGTACTATTTGTCTTTACACATGCACACACAGACACACGCACACGCATGCAAGGTAATGGTGCTTTGTACGTGTTAACCTTTTGTGGATTTAGTACTTTCCGCTTCAGCCTTATGCTAATGTGCAGCGATTACGAAGAGACGCTTGCTTGACAGCGGGTGAGTAACGTCTTTGGTGGGGGTGTTCACACACTGTTAGAATTGAAGCTCTGTCGATTTTTGAAGTATCATTTACGTGATAGCAATATTGAAATGTTGTTGGCTTAAAGTTATTTTCAAGTCTATTTGTGTATTTGGAATAAATAATATTTTGTTGGATTTAGAGTTAGGGGACATAAATTAGTAGTTTATTGATATTAAATAAAAATATTGAACTTATTAAAATTTTTACTTATTATTTTGAAAAATTGTTACGTGCATAAAATTACAAAAAACATATTAAGGTTGCACATATTTTTATATTTGCAAAAAATATTTTCTCAAAAATTAAAAAAAAAAATACTTAACGCCTATGAGTAAAATTTTAAAAAATTAACTAATTAATTTCTGTGGCAACACTATAGAAAAAAATTATTTTTCTATTTGTATGCTCATTTTTGTTTTTTTTTTTTTTATTATTTTGAAAAAAAAATTTTGAGAAAATACTATTAAAAATATGTGGTAACGTTATTTTTGAAAATATATATTATAGTACAATTCTGTTTTAATACTTATGCTCGGTTTTGGTTTGTTTTTATTATTTTGAAAGAAAATTTTTGAGAAAACAAAAATAAAATATGTAGCAACCCTATTTTTCAAAGTTATACTCTTTAAATACAAAAAAAAAATATTTTTAATACTCATGCCCTATTTGGTTTTTTATTATTTTGAAAGAGAGTTGTTGAAAAGAAAATTTGAAAAAACAAAAATATGTGGCAACCCAATTTTCAAAAGCATATGTTGTAGTACATTTTGGTTTTAATGTTTATCCTCAGTTTTTTTTATTTTGAAAGAAGATTTTTGAGAAAATACAAATATGTGGCAACTCTATTTTTGAAAGTTATGCTCTTTAATTAAAAAAAAATATTTTTTAATACTCATGCTCTTTAGCTTTTTTTTATTATTTTGAAAGACTTTTGAGAAAATAAAAATATGTGGCAACCCTATTTTTGGAATTTATACTTTTTAATTATAAAAACTATTTTTTTAATGCTCATGCTCTTTTTTTCTTATTTTGATAGAAAATTTTTGAAAAAACAATTTTTTGAAAGTATGTATAAATTATGTTCGAGTGCAATTCTAACTTGTATTGTATTATTGATTGCATGTTAATATTAAGCCGTTTAATGAGATAAGTACAAAGTTGTTTATTAATATTCTAACTGCAAAGAAAACAACCCGTTGGCAACTCTTGTAAACAATTAATACGAATTTTTTCATATATGTATGTGCAAAGATATGCTTTGAATTTAATTTGAGCTATTTAAAATTTATTTTTATAATTTTTTGTTTGATTTTCTAAAAGTACAGTCATTTGGCAACTCTGTTCAAAATAATTAGTAAAATTAACTGCCAACTCTAGTACAAAGCATTTTTATGAAATTTTATTAACAAAGTTTATTCCATATCTTACGAATAATTTACTATATGCGTTAAAAACTTTTAAAATTAAAAAAAAAAATTTACAAAAAATATTTTTCGAATTTGAAACATTGAAGGCTTGCTATATAAAATAAAAAAAATCATCAATTAATTATCTCCCATATTTAATGTGCCTCTACCGCTGACGCCACCACCGCTTCATCGCCCGCTTTATTTACAATTCGTCGCCACATTCATTTTCGTGCCAATTTCCAATTACTTAACATTTTGTCCAATGACAACAGTCACAAAAAAGAAAAGAATAAGCAAATAGAGAATTGTATGCCGTGACAAATAGCCAAGAAGTCGCTTGTATAGATTTCAAAACTTCTTTCTTAACTATATTTTGTCTTACATTTTATTTTTATTTTTCATTCTATTTTATTTGTATTTGCTTTTTGCTTATTTTATAATCTTGTGGTTTGGCTCATTTGTTAATTTGCTTTGCCACCGTCTGCTTAATTGCAAGCTAACGGATTGTGTTGGGCAGATTTGAAACGATGACTTGTCGCCTGTCACCTTCGCGCTCACCTGTCGCCAGTCGCCTGTCATTCTTTGACAATTCGCAATTTAGCCGCAAATGATGTGTGAAATGGTGTTAGCGATCTAGTAACTGAGCCGCTGCTGTTCTGCATACTAAACAAAATATTCGGCCAGAAATTATCAAATACATATGCATATAGTATACATATATATGTTATATATAGTATATAACACGTTTCCACATAAGCTCGCATTTATACGTATAATTCTTTGCTCAAATATTGGCCGATGCTAAAAACTTGTTGCGCATCAAATGTGGGTGAATTTTGTTTGTAAAATTTGTAATAAAGTGCTGGTATGACTTGAGCATACAAAGCAGTGATTTTTGGGCTCATTAAGCAATTTTACGATTACTTAAGAAATAAATACACGAGTCAGAATTTAATATTGTGCATTTGTGACACGCAAGGATTGAGGTTTGTGGGAGAATATGGAAATTATAAAAAAAAAATTCGTGATTATTTATTACTTATTATTAAAGTACAATTTATATTTTCTTCTTATAATTTTAAGCTGTAATAATATTAATACTTTAAAAAATATCAAATCTATAAAAAAATGAATCGAACGGCTTCAGTAAAAAATCTCTAGTTATAATACGACCAAATCATTTCAAAAATTGCGCTTTTTATTTAAAAAACTTTTCGGATGCGAGTTTAAATATTGAATAAATTAATTGATCAGTAAATAAAATATTCGACAACGCCAAAAAGTATTTAAAAATCGAATATAAATTAAGACTGTTTTTTCAGCGTTTTTCGATATCTTAAGGCTTAAGCGATAAAAAAAAAAATAAAACAAAATAATTATGTTTACACAAATTCAAAAAAAAAATATTTATGTTTATACAAATTCATTATTTTGACTGAATACCGGTTCATTTCGATCATGGAGTCGCCAAAGCGTACTCTGGCGGCTCCCTCTCTGCCCACATACCGATGAGGGTAGCTATGGGTAGGAAGAAGCTGTTGGAGAAGAGGGATGGGTCAAAGGGGGGGAGGTGGGTTGAGGGGTTTACTGTCTGTAGCTCTCTATATACCCCAGTTTCAGGCTTCCTGACTAGTGCAGTGTCTTCCAGGCTCAGGTTGCAGCCATCGAGGTAGCAGAGGATTTGCGGCCTCCTTCAAAGAATTGACAGTTCACTCAGCTAGCAGAGTGGTGATAGTCTCAGATAGCAGGGCTTCGCGGAAGCTTGACTACCATCGGTACTTGCACTGTAGCAAAAGCCTTTTGGTCCTAGATTGATTGCAGAAGATCTAACGATTGCTTTGCCCTCAGTAAGGCTAGCTTCTCCCTAGTTGTGGTGCTTTTCACAGGACACATCCTTATTAGCGTACATGCAGTAATGTTGGACATCTTACCAGACGCCATTTGCAGAAGCTGTTTGGAAGAAGATGAGGTAGAAACAACTTAACATTTCCTTCTTCATTGTACTGTGTTTGGGCAGTGAAGACTTAAACACTTGAGAGCGCATACCTTCAGACATCCAACCGAACTGGCGGGTGTTGAAATTAAGCGCTTTTGCAAATTTGTATTAGCTATTAAGCGTTTATCAATCTCTAAGTCCGAACAGGAGTTCTCATTTTCTATGGCTTGACAAAGAACTACATATGAATACCAGTTCACTCGTGATTTTCGTTCAGCCATTTAACCTTAGTTTTTAGGAATTGTAAAAGAATCCATAGGATTGTAATTTTACTAAATTTTGAATATGCCCATACAAATAAATTTCATTGGAAAAATAACGAATGTAAGGCTGCTTTCTCAACGTAACTAGCTTTTCTGTAAAGTTAATAGAGTTGTCCGCTTAATTGAGCGTCCATTTAATATATGTAGCTTTCTCTGTATTCTTTATTTATGACAAACAACGTGACACTTTTTATACCCTGAACAGGGATATTAAGTTTGTCACGATGTTTGTAACACCCAGAAGGAAGCGTCGAAGACCCTATAAAGTATATATATAAATGATCAGTATGTTGAGCTGAGTCGATTTAGCCATGTCCGTCTGTCTGTCCGTCTGTCTGTATATATACGAGCTAGTCCCTCAGTTTTTAAGATATCCTTTTGAAATTTTGCAGACGTCATTTTCTCTTTCAAGAAAGCTCTCAAAAAATTTTCGGAAAAAAAACGAATTAATCGTTTCCAAATAATCATATTCTGCCATTAAAGAACGATCCCCTTAATAGCGTCCATTTAAAACTTTTCGCATTTGACAAAAAATGACACTTTTTATATTTTAAAGATTTCCCGCAAAAGCGACAATTCGGGATTCCGTTTCTTTTAAATCTATATTATTTAAGCGAATGCTAAATTTAATCGATTTTAAAAATTTTCAAACTGTTTACTAGTTTAAAGACTTTTAAGAAGGAAATTTGTCAAGGGATGGGGCAATAATATGCATAACCAGCTAAAAAATTATCTAAAATAAACATGAATTCATAAATTAACAAACAGAAATATTATAATAATTTGTATCAAATATTTATAATGAAAAAAATCATTCTTTGAAAAAATATTTTCTATTAATTTAATTCTTTTATGCATTCAAAAAATTAGATAAACTACGCTTAATATAAAATTAAAATAAATAAATCAAAAATATTTATGTCTCTGCATAAAACTTGTTAAGGTCAATGTGACTCAAATGCATTATTCATAAATAAATAATTAAAGTTCTTGCAGACAACGAAACACTTTTTATATTATTTTCTAGTGTTGCCCATAAATTGTAACGAGTATATGAAGAGACCTCAAAAACTTGAAGAAGTACTTAAACCTTATCAGAGTGGAAGTCGCACGACGGCGAAGTGCCCAAAAGCGCCGGTAAGACATTTTCAAGTACTTAGACTGCCGACTGCCAAGTGTGTCTTTGGCTAATTTGAATGGCGTTAAGTGTGTCTTGCAGTCAAACGCACATTCCCAAACGACGAGACGTCGACGTTCGCTGGCGCTGACCCGCAAAACCCGCAAAAGGCATGTCTGTTTGCTTGCTTGTGTGTATGGAGTGTGCGAACAGCGAATGCGTCGGTCGGCAACTGGGTCAATGTCAGGCAGAAAATTATTTACAAAATTATTTATAATTTGTAGCAGAAATACATATATGCAAAAGCACAAGAGGCAAGCGAAAACAATAAAACATTTGAAAACTCCATAAAAGTGACGAAAATGTAAAACAAATAAATTACATACAAAATTTTGTAGGTTGGTAGGTGTGTGTGTGTGTGGAGCTGTGTGCGTTGTATGGGAAGCGCAGCGTAAGCGATTAGCACGAAAATTTTTATTTAATGAATTCATCACGTGTAAAGCAGACTCATATACTCAAGTATACGCTTATATATGTATATACATATATATATATACATATTCAAGTATTTGTATGTACATACATATGTATGCAGATGTATGTGCTGCTTTGGCACTCGCGACACCGATTTTTATTATTTTCGTTATCTTCACGCGCATTGTTTGTGCGTTGACCTTTATCTATGGCAAAGCGACCTTTGTGCCGAGCGTGCATTATAAGCACAGCCCACTAATGTGAGACAAAGGTGTTTACTATTAGTATATGCCCGCGTGTGTGTGTGCGGTGGGCCGCTGTCACGCTTGCACAGCTTTTCTGCGCTACATTTGACCTTTTTCTTTATTTTCAGGGCGGCGTTTATGTCGCGCTTGAATGCATTAAATTCGGAATTGCTGCTCACGTGTGAAAAAAGCGCGTAAATCCGTGGCAAATAACAGAATTAAAGATTACAGTAGAGATAAAAGTAAATACGACACACACATACATGCACATATGTGCGTGTGCTTGTCTGCGCGGCAAAAGATTAATTTGTCCATTGTGTTTATGTAATCGTTTTGAACACCTACTGCGACCTTCGCCGGCGTGTTATTCAGGTGATTAAGTGCGTGTACGCGATTTTGAAATAAATATGCCAACTTTTTCGAAATGATAAATGATTTAACAAATTGTAACACAATATTTCATGTTTTTATGCAATTGTTTTTGTTAGTTTTAATTTTTTATTTTATTTTTGAATTTTGTTATTTTCTAATTTTTTTCGTTATTTTTAATTCATTTTTTCTTATTATTATTATTTTTTTCTTATTTTTCTTATATTTTTTAGTTTCTTATTTTTATTCATTTTTTTCAATTTGATTGCATTTGGTGAATGTGATTTTTCATTGTTTTGTTAACATGCGCATTATCAAATGTTATTATTGCTTTATTTGAAAGTGTTTGCTTGCAACATGGCTTAATAGGCCCAACAAATTACCTAAAAGTTAATATTTTAAACCGAAATGGTTGTCCTCAGACAATAACTTTTTAATTCTCACGCTTTTCATTTTTTCGTTGTAATTATTATTTTAATTTATTTTATTATTTTCTTGTTTTTTTGCAGCTACCGCCACGGTTGATACGAGTGGCCTTTGTGGCATGCCTTCTTTTAGTGCTACTTTCACAGACAGCCGACAGCGCGCAAAGTAAGTAATATTTGGCAACCCTTTTGAAGGTTAGATCTTATTGATTTTTTTTACTGTTAATGACAATAATTTAGATGGTAAAAAAATAGTAATAATATATGTACGTACATTAGGTGTTTTTTTTAACTATTATTTATTTCAGAATTTTTATAAATGGTAATGTATATAACTAATGGCGTTCGATCATATGAGGGTGTGGATAAGGCTTTGAATAGTGACCTAAGATCTATTGTGCGAAATTCTGAAAGATTAATTAGGTATGCAGATCTAACCTTACCCTTTTCTAATATTATAGGAAAAAATAGTCAGTTTACACAGCCGTACTAGTTTTCAGGGATTCCAAATTCAGAAATAGCGGCATAAAGGCAGCTCCTTGCTTGCTTCTTATCAGTTCTTCGCTGCCTTGCCGGCCGGCAATCCATCGGCTCCACCGCTTTGTTGTTCTTCAAACGGGCAATTGATATTCGAACTTCTTCATGGCGTTCGCTCCATCGCCATTGATTTTGGAATCGGGTTCATTATCTTGTGGTGTTAAGCTTTCACTGTCATTCAGCAGGCTGGAGAAGTGTTCCCTTCATAATTTCAGAATGCACTTGGTATCAGTCATTAGATCACCTCTGAGGATTCTGCAAAAGTAAGCGTTTGACTTGAAACCTTCAGTGATTCGCTGCAACTTTGTGTAGAATTTTCGTTTACAAATGCGTCGCGTTTCCCTCTTCAACTTCCGGATCTATCTCATCCCGCACGTGCTGTGGTCGATTGTAACGTCTGTCTGTTTTCTGTCCACTGCGACACGGCACTCCTCATCGTACCTGCTGTTCTTTTGCATTTTCCGAAAACCAATGGTTTCGTTTGCTGTACGTAAGGAGCTTGAAAAGCCGTCCCACAGTTCCCTTATACCGAGTTGCTGATAAGTGTTCTTAAAGAGCAGGAGTGTAAGTCGAATAATGTGATTGCAGCTTCTTAACGTCGAACTTTCCTTGTTTTTGTTGCCGTGCGTTTTTTGCTGCAAAGAGGCTGCAACAAGATAGTAGTCCGATTCGATTTTAGGACCTCGGAGCGTACACACGTCTAAAACCCCGGAGACGTGTCTTCCGTCTACCAAAAGATGATTGTTCTGGTTGGTGGCTTTTCGATCCGAAGACAGACATGTGACTTGATGAATTTTCCTATGCTGGGATCTAGTACTACGGATAACCACATTTCGGGCCCCGGCGAAGTCAATCAGCCTCACCTCATTTGGGGACGTTTCCTCATGAAGCCTGAATTCACTGACAGTTGTGAAAAATATACCTTCTTTGCCCACCCTGGCGTTAAAATCGTCGAGCACGATTTTCACATAATAGCGGGGAGCTCTCATAAGTGCGCTCCAAGCGCTCATAGAAGACATCTTTAGTCACATCGTTCTTTTCTTCAATCGGGTTGTTGAAGAACTTCGCTTTGATGCGGATTGTGACTAGACGTTCATCCAACGTGATGAATGTCAGGACTCGACGACGGAGTCTATCTTTCACCACAAAAACTACGCTGAATTCGCGCTCCTTTATATGCCCACTGCAGTAAATGCCACACGGACCTATTCGTCTCAGTCCTTGTTCATCACACTTCTTGGGCACCCTTTACTATTACGAGAATATTAACTAACTTGGCAACGCCACCTTTCCAATTAAGAGACCGAAGTTTCCAAGGACATGCCTTTTATTAAAAGGAGGGTTTCTCATCCGAGGTTGTTTTCTTCTGTTCATTGAAGGCGTTTTTTTTCGTGGCGGGTTCTAAACCCAGCGCACAACGCTGGTGAGCTCAAACCTAATGAATTGAAAAGTGGCGAATAGAAGGTGGTATGCTGATATACTGTTTGACTTATTATTTTGTCTAACTTTAACAATTATAAATGTAAACAAAATAATATGCCTTAAAGTATTGATAAATAAAAAGCGTTGTTCAAAATTAACGACAGCGGCATAAGGCAAAACTGAAACCACGCAAACCATATTTTCCCTTGAAAGTTCAAAGACATCATCTTCAGCTATAATTAAGAACCAATAGAGAGTGGAATCGTTCAGTTAATACAAATAGTTAGAAAAATAGTAAAAACGTTTAAATTGCAAACGCTTCGTGCAGCAAGCGACCGAGATTCACTGACAACTGCTGTTTCGGAAACCGAAGGCAATTAAATATTTGACTCCACAATGCGATTTATGCGATGGATCGCGTAGACATATATACACACATAGGCAGAAGTTGATGCTGCTGCAGCTGCATTTTGTTTTGCTGCAGCTTTAATCAAAGCATTTGCAAATGTTGCTTATTGTTGTTGTTTTTTCCTTATTTATGTAAAATAAACAAACTAACGAAATCGTGCCTGAGATTTAATATTCATTAAATGCGGTGAGTAACCAAAAGCCATTTAGTCGCTGCTGAAGTTAGAAGTTTAATTCAGTGGCTCTTTAACGGTTGCATGAGTATATATCTATGTGTATGTATGTATGTTGGCAGCTGCAAAATATTTCTCATGCTATTTCTGCCATATCGTCTCGGCGCATTCGCAATCGCTTTGCAGCAAGAAAACGTGACGCTCATAATTTGTATTTGTTTTAATTTAAATATAAAATTTATGATTGACGATAATAGCGCTAAATGCTGGATTTAGAGAACTGCGAACGCAATTTATGATCTTAAATACATACGTACATACATACATACAACAGTTATTTGCTTGAAAAGTTTTTGCTACCAGATTTTGTCACTATGCCAACTGATCCGCGCTGATCCGATTAACCACATGCATATATCTGTACATATTCATATATAGATCTATATGTATGTGTATGTATGCGTTAACAATTGATTGCCTTTCAATCGCATAAATTACAATTTCGTCAGCGCACACACTCTAATGTGGTGCTCAGTGTCAGAAAATGACAATCTGAAGTTGATTAATGAGTTGGAGGCGTTCCACGCTTACGCGCTTGCTCCAGCCGCACACGCAAATTTTTCAAACGACTCGCGAGTTTATTCATTGGTAATTCTACAAAAAAAAAAAAGAAATTACTTTGATCTTTAATTTGATTGAGCGATTTTTGACAAACGGTAGTAAATTTGGATTTGGCTTTGGCTTCTGTTAATGAGCTCTGAAACTAAGTAGACAAGAGCTAAGCTCGAACAGCTCAATAAGTCGTTGAGATTGCAAACTGCATTTGCTGTAGCTTTACACGCCTTATTGCTGCGTTAAGAAATAGGAAGAAGTGAGGGTGAGAGAGGCTCTCAGGAGGAACTATGACTTGAAATGCCCAACCTAAAGGGATTTTGGGAGGTTACACAGTACAAAGTAGGGAATAGAATGAGGAAATACGAGTAATCGATAGAGTACTATTATTTCTTTGACCTTGCGAAAGAGACGGAAAGCTCCAGATTCTCTGCTGCCAAGCCTATAGATTGTTTTAGTCAGAGCGGAACACATTGGATATATTGCCTCGAGCTCGCCTTAGGAACTCTTTAATACACTTCGGTTAAGTGAGTTAATGTCAAGAGGTCACCGTCTCTATTATCTATGAAATATAACTTTTCGAAATTGGATCATGAGGAATTCCAAAATTCGGAGTCAGTGGTCTCAGCTTTAAAAGCGCTACGTCCAAATTATGGTCTCCAATCAATATATTTTCGTGCCAGTGCGACTAAGAAGACCCAAATCAGTCTCTCACATGCCGTTCTTAAGCGTTGGGCATGTCTGTAACTTCATTGTGCCGAATTTTGTGAAAAGATCTTGGCCTACATCCTTACAAGATCAAATTGACTCATTAACTGAAGCCGCAGGACCACCTGAATGGTGGTATGGTTTTGAATTGGGCTGAGAAACAACTTGAAAATCATCCGTTTAGGCTCATTTTTGGAATGGCTTCGTCAATAAGCAAAATATGCATTATTGGGCCGAAATCCACACGTACTCTATGAGTCACCATTGCATCCCAAAAAAATTACGGTTTGGTGTGGTTTATGCGCCGGCGGCCCATAAACTCCTTCCGTGATAGTCAAGACCGTCACGTTACTGTGAATGGGAACCACCACCGATCAATGATAACCGAACATTTTTGGGCCGAATTGGATGATATGGACTTGAACAATATGTGATTCCTACAGGATGGCGTCATACAGCAAATATCACAATCGATTTATTGAAAACAAAGCTTGGTGAACGTACTGCCTCACGAAACTGGGCCAAAAATTGGCCGCCTTGGTCGCGCGATTTGACGCCGTTAGACTATTTCCTGTGGGGTTGCGTCAAGTTCTTTGATCTATGCAAACAAGCCAGCGACGATTGATGAACTTCGTACGAATATCGAACATGAAATTGCAAAAGTATCGGCGGATTTATGCTTGAAAAGCGTCGAAAATTAGGTCCGGCGTCGGGACTTCTGAAAACGTGCCCGTGGTGACCATGCCAAAGCAATCGAGTTCTATACATAATGGCATTGAATGCATTTTTGCAAAAAAACTTGTAGAGCTCTTATTGAAAAACCCCTTATAATTTAAGAAACGCCAAGTTCATGGCTGAAACTCCGCGTTTAAAAATATAAAAAAGTTTCAGCATAAGAAAATGGGAATTCTTTCATTTAAGACAATTAATCGTTGAAAAGAGCTAAAACAGTCTCTTCGTATTAATTTAATTTGTGTATAACTAAAGCAACTCAACCATTTTCTAATAATTTTCTTGTTTTAATTCTTCAGCTAAGACACGTCGACGTCTACGTCGCCCATCATCCACATCCGTTTCTTCTGCCGCATCCGATTCACGCAGCAGTGTTGTTGTTACAAAACGTGCTACACAATCGCCTGTCGATGAGATCGAAAAACGTGCTGATCAACAATCCTCCTCATCCGTGTCATCGTCCACCACGACCACTTTGTCACGCGCACGCGGTCGTTCGAAATCAAAAACACGCGGTTCGCTTGCCGCTGCCGCCGCTGGTACCGCCTTGGTGGCGAGCGGTTCCACCTTGAAGGGTAAAAAGACCAAAGCCGATGATGGTGGCATGAAGATCGTTTGCTACTACACGAATTGGTCGCAGTATCGCGTGAAGATTGGCAAGTTCGTGCCCGAAGATATACCAGCAGATTTGTGTACACACATCATATTCGCCTTTGGTTGGTTGAAGAAGGGTAAATTGAGCTCGTACGAGTCGAACGATGAGACGAAGGATACCGTGCCCGGTCTCTACGATCGTATGATGACACTTAAGAAAGTTAATCCAAAATTGAAGGTAAGTTGTGCACTTTACTCAAATTCGATTGAAGGCAGGTTATTAAACACTTGAAACACTTTAGATCTTGCTTGCTCTGGGTGGTTGGTCCTTCGGCACACAAAAGTTCAAGGAGATGTCCGCTACACGTTACACACGTCAGACCTTCATCTACTCAGCTATACCTTTCTTGCGTAAACGTGGTTTCGACGGTTTGGATATGGATTGGGAGTACCCGAAGGGTTCAGATGATAAGAAAAACTTTGTGTTGTTGTTGAAGGAATTGCGTGAAGCCTTCGAAGCCGAGGCGCAAGAATTGAAGAAACAACGTTTATTGCTCTCTGCAGCCGTACCAGTCGGTCCCGATAATGTGCGTGGTGGTTACGATGTGCCAGCAGTAGCTAGCTACTTGGACTTCATAAATTTGATGGCTTACGATTTCCACGGCAAATGGGAGCGTGAAACAGGACACAATGCGCCGTTATATGCGCCATCAACTGACTCCGAATGGCGTAAACAACTGTCGGTGGACAATGCTGCCACCATGTGGGTTAAAATGGGTGCGCCAAAGGAGAAGCTTGTGATCGGTGAGTCGTGTGAAGTCTTTTGTCACCAAGTTCAATTGTAAAGGAAGCTTTTCTGCTTTAATAGGCATGCCAACATATGGACGCTCGTTTACCTTGGCAAATACTGAAAAACATGGACCGAATGCGCCGGCAACCGGTGGTGGTCGCGAGGGTGTGTACACCAAGGAGAGCGGTTTTCTGGCTTACTATGAAATCTGTGAGATGCTTTTGAATGGCGCCGTCTACGTTTGGGATGAAGAGATGAAAGTGCCCTACATGGTTGATGGTGATCAGGTATGTACCACTGCGCCTCAAGAAATGTGGGTTTGAACGAATAAAAAATTTTATTTTAATAGTGGGTCGGTTTTGATGACGAACGCGCTATCCGCAACAAAATGCATTGGATCAAATCGAACGGTTTCGGTGGCGCTATGGTGTGGACCATTGATATGGATGACTTCAAGGGCGAGGTATGTGGAGGAAATGTCAAATATCCATTGATCGGCGCTATGCGTGAAGAATTGTTGGGCATTTCTCGTGGGAAAGAGGCAAAGGATGTTAACTGGACCGCGGTAGCGGCAACGTTCGAGGACTTAGAAGAAGAAGTAAGTACATTCTGCAATTATTAAATTATGGAACGGCATAAAAATTATATTATTTTTTAGGAGGAGAAACCCGCGCCGATTAAGATTGATGTAGAGGAATTGCTCAGTAAAGTGCGCAAACCGTCGAAGAAACATCGCATCAAGTCGGGTCTGGTTGCTAAAGAACAAAACAGTGAGTTTTAATGAAAATATATATTTAATTTTTTTTTGCCTAACTTAAGCTCTTTCAACATAGCACGTCCCGCGCAAGTCTTCTGTTACCTGACAAGTTGGTCTGCCAAACGACCTGGTGCTGGCAAGTTCCTGCCTTCAAATGTTGATCCCAAACTCTGCACGCATGTCGTCTATGCCTTTGCCACACTCAAAGACCACAAGCTCAGCGAAGCTACCGACGATGATCCCGAAAACTACGAACAAGTTATTGCTTTGCGTGAGGAGAACCCAGACATACAAATACTATTGGCCATCGGTGGTTGGGCGTTCGGTTCGAAACCATTCAAAGAGCTCACCTCCAATGTTTTCCGTATGAACCAATTCGTTTATGAGGCTATCGACTTCCTACGTGACTACAAATTCAATGGGCTGGATGTAGACTGGGAATATCCACGTGGTGCTGAAGATCGTGCTGCCTACGTGAATCTGTTGCGTGAGTTACGTGTCGCATTCGAAGGTGAGGCTAAATCTTCGGGACAACCGCGTCTGCTTCTCACCGCCGCAGTACCAGCCTCATTCGAAGCTATCGCCGCCGGTTATGATGTGCCAGAGATTTCGAAATATCTCGATTTCATTAATGTAATGACTTATGACTTCCACGGTCAATGGGAACGCACAGTCGGACACAATTCGCCACTCTTCCCCTTGGAAGCGACAACGGGTTATCAAAAGAAATTAACGGTGGACTACAGTGCACGCGAATGGGTGAAACAAGGTGCGCCCAAAGAGAAGCTACTCATCGGCATGCCCACATATGGACGCTCCTTTGAGCTGGTCAACGAGACACAATTCGACATTGGTGCACCCGCGTCCGGTGGCGGCAAAGCAGGCAAATTTACGAACGAGGCCGGCTTCTTGAGCTACTACGAGGTGTGCTCGTTCTTGGCAGCGGACAATACTACGTTGGTGTGGGACTCCGAACAGCAAGTGCCATTCGCATATCGTGGCAACCAATGGGTTGGCTTCGACGATGAGCGCTCGCTAAAGACCAAGGTGGGTGTGTGGTGTTGTATATTTTTGTGTTTTTTCTTTTTTCTATTTATGCCGAAAAACTTTATGTATTGCAGATGGAATGGTTGAAGGAGCAAGGTTTCGGTGGCATAATGGTTTGGTCCATCGACATGGATGATTTCTCGGGACGTTGCGGTGCTGGCAAGTATCCGCTTTTGACCGCGCTCAGCGACGAATTGAAAGAATACAAAGTCGAATTGGAGTACGAGGGTCCATATGAGTCGCACGGACCACGCGGCGCCTACACGACAAAAGATCGTAAGTACAAAAAGCTCTTCGTTATGAGTACGAGTATTTGAAATATAATTGCCCTTATTACAGCACATGATGTGACCTGCGAAGAGGAGGATGGCCACATAAGCTATCACAAAGATTGGAACGACTGCACTCACTACTACATGTGCGAAGGTGAACGCAAGCATCATATGCCATGTCCTGCCAACTTAGTTTTCAACCCACAAGAGAATGTATGCGATTGGCCCGAGAATGTGGAGGGCTGCCACCAGCCGACCGAAGCGCCTGCCTAAATCACTAAAATCCCTTTGCCGTCCGCAAACATACATACATACTCGTTTATTGTGTACTAACTTAGAACAAAACGTATAAATTTCGAATATAATGTGAGAAAAAGTGCAGAAATCGAAGCACCCAAACTTATGAACTTATGAAACACTTGTTAATACTTTTTTGTTCTCTTGCTCACACCTATACATACTTATTTTCGCTATTTAGTATGTAGTTGTTAATTTTAAATTTTCGCGTATGCTTCAAGTGTAACGGCCAATCTATGAACTAAAAGCCAATTTTCAAAACCTCACTTTTCGAATTAATACAAAAATTTCAGAACGAAAGAAGGAATAAGGAATACTCAAAAACTGCTCCAGACAAATGCACATTGAGGCAAATTGCAAACAAATTGAAATTGTTAACGAATTTGCATAGTTTCTTTTCATTATTTTTTATTACTTTATATTATAATTAAAATGAAATTGCTCCTTTCGAACGTGTTAAATGTTTAAGTACCCCTGCTTTTTAGTGTGTAGTGCATATAAAATAATTATTTTTTAAATAACATAACTGCCAATACAAGCTGCCGTTTAAATAACTCTAACGCTCTCTCTATTTCCAATTACTCTCTCCTCTTGCTATCCTTTAAACATAAATTATTTCTCTTCTTTCTTTATATTTACTCTTTTTTGTTTGTTGTTGTTTCTTCATCTTATAAATTTATAGAACACATCCTGTTTGTATATACAAAACTGTGATAAACATTAAGACGATATTCTAAATTTCAGCTTTATTTTGCTGTGCTAATTCGTTAATATGTACTCGTATCTACTCTTCACTTCTTCTACCCGCTATTCTTTTTTATTCTACGCTGTTCTTTGTAATCTTTTTAACTTGCTGTCTTGCTTACACGTTCGAGGAATTATTATGTTTTTCGAAATTGGTGAAATTTTCGAAATTTGTAATGTAATTTATAAAAATGTAATAATAACTTTGTATTATAGTGTTATGTTTAGTAAATATGATAAATAAAACAAAAATGGAAATAAATATATAAATGAAGGTTGTTTTTTTATCTAATAAACAGTTATACAGTATTATAAAGTGTGATCCGTTTCGAGGTTACTTATTTTCTTTTTTTCAAAGAAAAAACGAAGAAACTTCAATTTCAATGGGGATGTTTTTTATCATTCGAAAAAACATTTTTTGGCATTTAATTTTTGAAGATTATCTCTTTCAAATGTTACCGCGGCTACGTCTTAGACTATTCATCCGTTGAGTCCAATTTTTGATAACTTGTTTCGACTGGTAACGTGCGAATGACACTTGTGATGTTTTACTCCAAGGTCTGAATCGAAGTATCCTGACAAGAAAAAGTCTAAAGGTGTCATATCACACGATCTTGGTGGCCAATCGGCCGTCCAATAACGTGAAATTAGCTGCTCATCGAAGTCTTCTTTCAATAAATAAATGGATTGCTGCGATCTCTGAGATGTGGCACCATCTTGTTGCAATCAAATGTCGTCGAGATCACTAGCTTCAATTTCAGGCATCAAATAATCGGTTATCATGGCGCTATAACGGTCACCATTGACGGTTACGTTCTCACCGACCTCATTTTTGAACCGAGGACCCACAAACCATATCAAACCGTTGTTTTTTCTGGATGAAATGACAGCTTTTGATTCTCTTCAGGTTGATATTCGTTTCAAATGCGGCAAATTTGTTTGTTTATATACCCATTGAGCTAGAAATGGGCCTTATCGCTGAACAAAATTTGGCTCTAAAACGGCGGATCTTTTTGGTACTTCTCAAGAGCCCATACAGCGAAGCAATGTCGCTTGGAAAGGTCGAGCGGCCTCAGTTCTTGCACAAGTTGTATTTTGTACGCTTTCAATTTGAAATCTCGACGTAAAACCCGCAAAGTCGTTCCATACGTCAGTCCGAGTTGCTGCGAATGGCGCCGAATCGACACTTTACGGTCTTCGTGTACACTATCAGCTAAGGCTGTTATATTTTCTTAACTGCGTACTGGACATGGTCTATTCGGTTGAATATTATCCAATAATGAACGCTGGGTCTCAAGATGAGTGATTGTGCTTGTGTCAAAAGCTTTGTGACATCACATTTCAAAATTTGTGATTTACAAACGTGAAATTTATAGGTAAACAAAAAAAAATATTAAACATTTATAAACACAATCTTTGTTTTTTAATACTTGAGTTTTAACGAAGCCTTTTACTGCCCCTGCTTCTAACAAGTATAACTTGCTGAGGTATACTCGCCGTGTCCAGGGTTCGTTACAATAAATTTGTAAACATTGGGGCTCTTCTGCGAATCGTACTTTAATTTATTATACTCTCGCAACAAAGTTGCTAAGGAGAGTATTATAGTTTTGTTCACATAACGGTTGTTTGTAAGTCCTAAAACTAAAAGAGTCAGATATAGGGTTATATATACCAAAGTGATCAGGGTGACGAGTAGAGTTGAAATCCGGATGTCTGTCTGTTCGTCCGTCCGTCTGTCCGTCCGTCCGTGCAAGCTGTAACTTGAGTAAAAATTGAGATATCATGATGAAACTTGGTACACGTATTTCTTGGCTCCATAAGAAGGTTAAGTTCGAAGATGGGCAAAATCGGCCCACTGCCACGCCCACAAAATGGCGAAAACCGAAAACTTATAAAGTGTCATAACTAAGCCATAAATAAAGATATTAAAATGAAATTTGGCACAAAGGATCGCATTAGGGAGGGGCATATTTGAACGTAATTTTTTTGGAAAAGTGGGCGTGGCCCCGCCCCCTACTAAGTTTTTTGTACATATCTCGGAAACTACTATAGCTATGTCAATCAAACTCTATAGAGTCGTTTCCTTCAGGCATTTCCATATACAGTTCAAAAATGGAAGAAATCGGATAATAACCACGCCCACCTCCATACAAAGGTTATGTTGAAAATCACTAAAAGTGCGTTAACCGACTAACAAAAAAGTCAGAAACACTAAATTTTACGGAAGAAATGGCAGAAGGAACTGCACCCAGGCTTTTTTTTAAATGAAAATGGGCGTGGCGTCGCCCACTTATGGACCGAAAACCATATCTCAGGAGCTACTCGACCGATTTCAATGAAATTCGGTATATAATATTTTCTTAACACCCTGATGACATGTACGAAATATGGGTGAAATCGGTTCACAACCACGCCTTCTTCCAATATAACGCTATTTTGAATTCCATTGATGCCTTCTCTGTATAATAATACATATGATACATATAAATGAAAATACAATTCAATACTCAAAGTACACAAATTGATCTAATCTAATTAATTTTACAGCCAATTAAAAAATTTGTAAATGACGGATAATGAAATCTCGATTATCACTTTATCAGGCGAGAGTATAAAATGTTCGATGACACCCGAACTTAGCTCTTCCTTACTTGTTTTATATTATAATTTTAATCAAAGTTACAAAATTGTCTCCCGCGTTATTGTTTTAGCTTTACAACATTTTAAAGATTTTCATTTAGATGCAATTTATATAGCTACAAATGCCCAGGAAGGAGTGCATTTAGCAGAGTTGAACGACGCATGGCACCTCTCAGTCGCGAACTTACTGGTGTGCTATTAAATCATGATGATTTTGGGTCACAGCTTGGTTCAAGTAATCGAACTACTGACTTAGATCTAGAAAAACGAAACTTCGAAAGTGCGGGCAATGTGTTGGCTGACATTTGGAGCAAGTTAGTCATTGATAATTTTCCAGTCGTTGCTGAATGTATTGCACAAACTGTTACTGGATATTAAACAGGCTATGATGTTGAAAAATAATGCTACTTGGTATGCTAATCATGTACGTAAGTCAAAATTTTTTTTACAAATAGTTAAATGTGAAACTATTGCATGTTGCGGTGTAAGACGTTCTAGTCTTTGGAAATCATTAAAAGGTCCACCACCTGTATTAATTAAACAGACATCAGAAGGTTATGGAGTCACAGAGAGTGATGACAGAGTCATACTTATTAAAAGACGTCGTAGTATTGCCTATTATCTATTATTAAAGTCGTCAGCATCCAAAATGTGACAACTTGTACAAGGACGGGGGGAGGGGTTAAAAAGTCCTTAAACTCGTGTGACGTAATTTATGGATGGCCCCTTAATCGGGTTTGAAGCCTACCAAAACCCTGCCGTGCTGAGGTTCCGGCATCCGGCTTTAAGTACATATTTTATTTAGCCGGAAAAAAATTTTCTAGTATTTAAGAGGCGTTTTCTTTACAATCGACGTAGTTCTGTCGATATAAGTGCCACTCTTGGAGTGAAGAGCTCAGAGCTCAGGCTACTGTTATTTCGACAAATTCTATTTAAAAGAACTGAGAAGATCTACAAACTTCGGTTAAAGTTATGTCCCTTTTAAATACTCACCCTCGAGCTCATTGGGGCTTATCTCAAAAGGAAGAATGAGGACTATTTTTAAAACTCAAATGCTACGGAATATTTATTACTACAGGAAAATTTAGATACTGAAAGGGCAGCGCTGGGAGAAGAAAACACTGAAACCACGGCAGGCTGCATGTAAGTATCTAAGCTTCATGATTACATTTCTGAATTGTGATGGTTTTATTAAAAGTAATAACGGTACAAAGTTCGTCAGTGTACATATTGTTAGGAATACAAAAGTGTCTAGAAGTTCGTATACATATTCACGAATATAAGTAAATATTAAAAGCGTAAGCCTAACGAAATCTTTGTAATATTTCAATAAATAAAAGAGAGATACTAAATATATGAAGTGCTTTGGTGTTAGAGAGGTTCGGACTCAGTTGAGCGCCTGTTGCACGTGTTGCAGGAAGCGAACTGGACGGAACCAAGGTAGGAAGATATGTGGCGATGTGCGCGGCGGCACCGGAGACACCTCCACACTTGGTTCGGTGACTTGTTGACTCTTCAGCCACGTATCGAACACCTCAACGAAGTCGTTACGAAAACGCTTGGGTATCAGTTCCAAATTGCTGCTTTGAAATGTGTTCTGCAAGAGATCGCTGCTTTCTTGCAGTCCGGCGCGTAAGTTTTCGCCAAATTCTGATTCCTGTATATTTCTGATGGTATTCTTTATTAGGTGTCCAACGCGTGGTATCGCAGTTTCCTCCGAGTTACGCGGCTCGTCTTCCAACTCTTCACTCATCTCTTGCTGGGGTTTATGGCGCCGGAATATAGGCGCTGGCCGTAACAAACGATTGGGATGATCGCTGAACCATGAATTGGGTTTCTCGGCTGAAGAGTTATCTTCATCGCGCTGCGTTTCGCGTTTCTTATTGCCACCAGCGTCAACAGCCTTGCGTAGCGGCGCAGGACGTACTAAGGTATTGGCGAAATCACTAAACCAATCCAATTGATCCGTGGAGCGACGATTACGTGCTTCCATCGATTTCTCCTTCGCAGGCGTATATGGTTGATAAATAGCGATGGTAGAGCGCTTGGGTGGTGCTTGCGTCAGCATGGCCGCAGCGCGCGCCTTATCCATTTCGTATTTCATGGCGGTACGTATGAAACGCTCGCTACTTGGTCCTTGTATGAGTACATCGAAAGGCAGGCTTTGTTTGCGCGCCTGTCTCTGCATTGCGGCAATGCACTCCCCCTCCGAGCGTGTGCTGACTTTTGTGCCGTTACGCCTGGCGCTGTCTCCGCGATTACTTAAACGCTTGTCATACTCACACAGACACTGCTCGCCGCAATAAAAACCCAGACAACCGCATTGTTCGCACAAAGACCTGCAGCTGCTCTCCAAGCGTTGCTCCTGCGCAGGACTCTTACCCCAATATCTCGCAAGTTTGGTGGATTTCTGTTCGCCCGGTGCGGCTGTTGCAATGACAATCAACCAAACTAACAACAAACCCAGCGTGTAAAGCCAAAAGCAGCTGTTGGACATTGTCGCGACAGGTGACATATTACAACGACAAAAAAATTAACCGTTATTCAAATTTCTCTTTTTTTTTTAGCTTTTGGTTGAACGTCCGAGCGTTTGCGTTGCACTCGACGGTATTTGTCTACTCAATGTTGCTGCAATGCAATTAATTGATTTTATATCGCGTTCACAATCGTCGTGTTTTGGCCAATTGCATGTTCGTCAATTATATTTTTCACGTTATGTGTACTCAATGTTTATGAATTTCGCAATTTTCATATTAATAAATATTATTGTTTATTTTCTGTTTTCGTGTTGTCTTCTCAATGCTGTCTGAACCGAACTAAGCGTTCTGCTTTGAATATGCTTTTGGCTTGGCTCGACGGAGTGTTGGAGAATTTGTCGATCCAGCAAGTTGATATATTTGTGGAATTCACATATCGTTGGACTTAAGTTTAAATGGCCTAAGTCGATATAAGAAAAATTCGAAGTTATTAGTTCTTTATGATTTATTAAGCTATGAATGTTGTATGAGTCCACTTGGAAAAAAGCTGTTAACGAACAACAATGTTTGATAAGCAGCTGTACTCTAACACATTGCTTATTTTGGTTGGTCATAAATATTTTTCTTTAAGCCAGGGAAATCCATATTCACAATACTTTTCTAAAAGTTACAAAAATACTGTCTATCCAAAAATTGCAGAAAATGGTGTACCCAAGCACAACAGTTAAAAGCTTACAACATTCGAGCCACACTCGTTATTGAAACTAACAAACTGTTCTTACAAGGTGAAGATAGCGACAAAAATGCGATACTTTTCATACAATTGTGTTCAAGATATAAAAGCATATTTAAGTATAAGGTATGTATGTAAAGAAACCAAACAAGATGCATTGTCACGTTTCTGTGATATTTCAAACAAAAAGTGCTAATATCTGAACACAACTTCCGAGAGATTCTTAAAACACTTAAACAAAAATGCATTAAGAAGTCTAGCACTTATAATACACAAATTTCAACAAAAGCAAATCTAATTGTTCTTATATTTTATTCATAAGAAATAAGTTACAATAACAAATTGTAAATAAAACAAAAAATGCAAAATTACTTGTCATCGCTGGAGTTTTCTCATGTGCAATTTATATTTTTTATGTTATTGAACACTGAATGAGAAACACCAAAAAAATGTGTTGAAATATGTATGAACCTCACTTTTTTCTTTTTAACGCCGCTTGCCCTTGCCCTTTTTGCCTCCGGCTGACTGTTGCGCTTGTACGTGCTGTTGATGATCACCAGATTTGCCTTGACGCGTTTTCAGTTGCGGTATTCTTGTTGATACATAACGCATCACATCTTCGCGGGTGCCTAAATCGGGATTGCATGGCGTGCCATCGTCATTGCGCATTTGAACGCGTATGCGACCACGCATTTGTAGCTCCTTGAAGTACAAATAAATAAGTATAGAATTGTTTATTTTCGTTAGCTAAGAGATAATTTACTCTGCTCCGCTCCCTAGAGTACTGCTTGTTTTCCACAGCGACGCGCAAATTGGTCACCGATAGGACATCACGTATTTCCGCATAGGTTGGATTTTCAACGCAGATGTCTTTTGGTAGACGACGTCCTTCTTGACGTGTCTTTTTACTATTTATATATGCGGGATATATGCAAATCCAACTGGAATGTGAAAGCAATTCTATGGTCATGTGGGGTTTAGCAAGTGTAATATTAACAATTGTTTACCGTTCAACATCGGTATGCTTTTTGTTCGGATGCCAGTTTGTACGTACGGGTTGTGACGCAGCCATTGTTTTGTTTTACTTTTAACTATATTTTATTTCAATTTATTTAATTGTAATAAAGAAATTCCGAAAAACTTGCACTTTTCAACAAAAAATTGACAGCAAAACAACAAATGACAACAAATATATTTTGACACGTTGCATATACAAGTGCTGCCAGTATGAACATTTTATAATTAAAAGAAATTGTGAATTTTGAAAATGCTAATTGTATTGCACAAATTTATTTTTTATCATTTGTTCATACTCGATTTTTAAAATAAGATTATATGTTATATGTAATTTCAGTATTTTAATACGATTCTATTATATTGAGCAGAAGCCAATGTTAAAAAATATAATCCAAAGCCTTTAGATCACGGCAACTCTACTTTCCTAGCAACTGTCAAATTTTTAGCAGTGACTCTCAAACTGTGTTTGTTTACATCGCAAGTAATTTGCTTGTCAAAAAATCACTTTTACTCCATATATTTCTTTGCATTATTTTCTTCGGTCTACAATCTGTTCCAAGCAGACAAGTGGTGTCTGACAAGTCGATCAGTCGTGTGAAAATTAAGTGTTCTTAACACTCGTTAAATCAGTGTACTTATTTAAGTTATTTCATTATTCATAAATGCCAGTAATGAATAATATGGAAGAATTGTGTTCTATACTCGCGAAAACGCGTGATCCATCAGCGCAAAAAGAACAAGATGAGGTGATACAATTAGAATGTTCATTCATTAACTTTGACCTTTTACGCACCACTTGGATAACTTATATATATTATCCAAAGTGTGCGTTTGCGTAAATTTAAATCGCCTACGCTTACGTGTATCTTCCGCTTTTTTTTGTTATCTCCTATGCAGATTCTGTTGCAGCCATTCGCCTACATACAACAGATACCAGGCAAACAATTTCGCTCTGAATTGGCCTTGGCATTCAATCATTGGCTAAATATTCCGGCTGAGAAATTACACCAGATTGGCGAAATAGTGCAAATGCTGCACAATTCCAGTTTATTGTGAGTATTTATGTGTATTTTTAATGCATGTGCAATGCTGAACTTTAGTATCCAAAACATACACTCTTACTAATTTAGTGTATGTGTAATATTCGTTTTGGTTAGTAGTCTCACTAGTTGGCCTAGCATCCTAACCCACTAAATTATAGCATGTCATTGTTTATGCTGCAGGTGTGAGTAAGCGGTATCACCAATGTGTGTGATTAGCGGCGCCGCACAAACTCATGTATATGTATGTGTTTAAAATATGTTTTTTTTGTGAATGGGCACAAATAATGATTTTTTGTTTAATATTTTTATTTTTAGCTGCTATAATTTCCTTTGTTTATACACTGCTTTTGAATTGGCGGCTGGTTATATTCCATTCACACTGCGTCTTCTAATTGTTTACATTACATTTTGTGTGTGTTGTTTTCCATTTTGGTTGTATAAAATATGTGTGTTTATTATTTAAATTTAAATCCAAATTAATGAATTTCTAAGAAATCCTGCTGATTTTTCGGTGTTGAAAGATGCCGCGAATTTTACATGCAGCGCACATACCAAGTTCAATTGTTTTATATTATAGGTAAGGTTGAAATGCTTAAAAGGAATTGTTTAGGAGTGGTTCTGGGAATGATTGCCTGTTTGTTTGAATTGATGTACATGTTTGTTTTTATTTGTCAATAATCAATTGACGCGAGTCTCGGGCATTTGTAGGAATCTGCCATGATTAATGTTTGTACAACTATGTATCTGTATTATATATTATTGATATAAATTTATTATTCTTTATTTATTTTTTTTAAGTTTATTGAGTATAAAAAAGTAGAAACTTTTTTTAATATATTCCAATGTATTTAAATTTATAAATATCTGATCTTGTAATACATATGTATGTATATATTCTTGATGGGTGTCGACACATATTTCCAATTATTCATTTAATTGTTCCGTACTCTAAATATTTTCCACAAAAACAACAATATTTGTCTGTAAATATGCAAATACATCCAACCAATAGTCATCGTTTTGAAAGAGCGACAATCGCTACTGGTTGAATGCATTTATGCACTATTCATATACAATATATATACATACATACATGTGTATGTACTACTGCTCTTAGTAGGAACAATAAAAACGGAGTTGCGGAAGCTGTAACAAATAATTGTAAACTTTTATGTGTGTATGTATGTATATATCGTTCAAATATATCTCCTCGTCAAACTGAATGAAGTATGCGTCTCATAGCAGTAGTGGCGACAACAATTAAAGCTATAAAATATGATAGGCGTTGGCATACGTTTGTGTATGGCTTCAACATGTGGTTACTGAGCTCCATTGCTACAAAAATGCCATATAAATAATAAAGAAAAACTAGCTTCACCCACCAGCCGGTAACAAGCAGGCGCGTATAAGTAAGATTTTAAAAATTCAATACAAAACATCAAACCCTAAAGGAAAATTGTGGGCAGTCTAGGTACAATATGCTATCGGAGTAGTTTAGAATTAATTTTTGCTAATGTAAAGCCGTAAAATAGAGCTTGGAAGCATAATGCAACATACTCTGGATTAGTGTTTTCGGTCTCGCATATGTGTAAATCTGCTTTGAGGATACTTTACGCTTCTGCAATATCTAATACTGTAATAAAAGTGCATCTAACGAGTAAGATTTCTGAAACTGAAAGCATTCAAGAGTTTCCAGAAGATTTTCGTCTGCATAATCCGGGAAGGAAATGCTTTTCAATGTTAGCGGAAGATACAAGGCTTAGAATTCTCGGTTTGGATGACATTTGATTTGCACTTCCTTCACAAAAGGGCTTAGGTGTTCGCTACAAGAACAGCAACAGCACCTTTAGTAAATAAATCAAGTTTCTGGCACGTGCTTACAATTTCCTAGTGGGTATGTGCGTACGATAAATAATGCTTGCATTGAAATGTACATGCATCTATTTCCCTTAATGACTTGTTGAGGCCTTACGCAACGCATTTCAATTTTAATTCTTTGTCTTCAGCCGGCTGAGCCCTCTTCGTCAATGATTTCATTGATCTGCCAGTTATGCTCACTTAATGAAATTCATATTTTGTTGTTATGTGCTGACTATGTGGCATGCATTATTATAGGTATGTACAATTTATGTTTGTATGTATGAAACGTTGGGACGTTTGAACTATTCTATACAATTTGCACAGGTTTCATTTGATGACTTGTTTCGACAGTTAAGGTATTATGTGCTTGGCATATGAAAATTATTCTTGTGGGCAGAAAAGTTATAGAAAAAAAAAAATAATGATACTAACTTGCATTAGCCTGATTTTATGCATGTTTGTATGTATGTATTTGTCGTTTAATCATTCCCCGCCGTATATATTAAGATTAACTGTGCATTAAACATTTATATATAAATATGATGACTAGTACTTTCTAGGGAACTTTATAAGCTTAATTTATTAGCAGCGCGTACTTTACAACCTTCACAGACAGTCAATTAACACGCTACGGTTTCTTTGTTGCAATTCTGTTTTTGTTTTTTTTTTTTATTTTATGTATTTAATTTCGCATTGTGTAAGGTTTTTGCTCTCTAGCAGAAGTACACATGTAAAAGTATATTTATGTACAGTAAAAGCTCAATAAATTCTACTGAAAATAATTCGATTGCGTGCCAAAATTGAACAGAAATGCATATAATTTGCAGAAAAGTTAATCGAGGCCTCACAGTACATGCTTGAGCATACCTACACACACATTTTTTCCTTAACGTTTAATTTCACAGAAAAATTCATCAATTGGCATTCATGTTCATTCACATTTCCATACATATGTACATATGTACATACATGCATAGACATTTCTACAATGGCATGTAATAGCTATTATAAGCAAAAAAAAAAAAAAATCGCATTCATTGGTGACAATTCAATTGCATAGCTCTTAAGTCAGCCTTTTTCTTGTGCAGCCCATCTTTATTTCTTTGCTCTATTGTTAAAAAATCTTTTCTCGCATTTATGACTCATCCATTGTTTGCCAGCCAAGTGAAAAGCATACACACACACACACGTGCCCATATTTAGTTGTGCATTAGAATGCGATATGGGTGATGACCATGAAAAAATAAATTACGGTATATGATAAGTAATGTTTTCAAAATTACTGAAAAAGTTCGTGTATTTCATTGGCTACTTTTTCAGGCGCCTAATTGTATGCAATATATATATATTTTTTTTAATTTTCGTTCTCTAATTATTTTGGAATGCTTTTTGGGTGGTTAATAGAAACAATATACATATGTATACATATGTAAATATATAATATATTCCAGGATAGTATTCATTCTTAAAAAAAAAATAAATAAAAAATTTTAATAAAAGAATAAAATAAAAATAAAATTCTTACATAAAAATTGAAAAAAAAATTATAATTTGTAAAGAAAAATTAAAATTTTTAAGAAAAAAATAAATTTTGAGGAAAATAAAATTTAAATTTAAAGTTAAAGCCACTTATTTGTAAAAGTATATTTCACGATCGTATTAGTTCTTAAAAAAAAAAAATAAAAAAATAAAATAAAATTCAATAATATAAAATAAAAACAAAATTCTTACATAAAAATGGGAAACAAAAATTTATAATTCGTAAGAAAAAATTAAAGTTTTATGAAAATATTAAAAAAAAAACCTAAAATTAAAAAATTTAAGAAAAAAAAATCGTAAGAAAAAATTAAAATTTTATGAAAATATTAAAAAAAAGTAAAATTAAAAAATTTAAGAAAAAAAATTCGTAAGAAAAAATTAAAAGCATTAAAATTACAAAAGAATCTACAAAAGAATATTCTATTTTCGTATTGATTGATCAAAAAATATAATAAAATCTTAAAGAAAAAAATAAAATATTGAGGAAAAATTTACAAAAGTTAAAACAAATTAAAATAAAACAAAAAATGTGTAAAGAAAAATTAAAATTTAAAGAAAATAACTAAAATTAATAAAATAATATAAAAATTAAAAAAAAAATAAAAAAAATAAAGTATTAAAAAAAAAAGTTTTTGAAAAGAATTAAAATTTTTAGAAAAAAAATTTTTTTTTACAAAAAAGTTAAAAGAATTTATCAATCGATTTTTGTATCACTAAATACATAATCAAAATCTAACTAAACTTAAAAGTTTGTGTTCTAAATATCCTTCCTGCCTGTACCAACATATGAATATATTATATATCCAATCCTCACTGCAATCCAAACAAAAAATGTCCTTAATCCGGCTTAAAAGCTGTCTATTATCAATCTGTTTTTTCGCTTCTACCTTTCTACTAAGCCCGCTGAGCAAACTGCACACACACACGTTTCTTCTGTCTTATGCTCCGCCTGACTAACTGGCTGGCTTGTTAACCAGCTGTCACTGTCGCCGACAACATGTTCCACTGTCGCTACCGGCATTCGCACACAAGTGTTTGCCAGCTTCCAGAACATCTAATATTAGCTCATAGTAGTTTGCGAAGTGAATCGGCAATGTCTTTGCAGCGACAATGCAGATGTGTGCAAGATGGCGGGCGGAAATATGTATGTGTTGCTGGTTGAGCAGGAAGCAATGATGCCTATAGACAGCCCGACTATGCCAAAGAGTTCAAAGAAATATTTAAAGACATATACATACATATATGTATATGTATAAGTATTGATAATGTTGTATAAAATTGAAAAGAAAACAAGGAAGGAAGAGCTAAGTTCGGGTGCAACCGAATGTTTTATACGCTTGCCACTTTTAAGCAACTTTTTCAAAGCCAGGGAAAGGTGAAAAACGTCAACCAAAGGATCAAAATCCGGATTTAAACTCCTCTTGTCATTCTGATCATTTATATATATGTATGTACATATTAGTATATGTATGTATGCAACTCGATTTTAGGTGATACGTATGTATAACCGTTAGGTGAAAAAATCTATTTTACTATATAGCAACATGTTGCAAGAGTGTAAAGATATGACACTGTATGTAAAGTGGAACTTCCGAAACTAGTTTCTTAACAGTACATTTCGGACTAGTTGTTATCCATTCTGAAAATAAGCTCAATTCAAGCTTCGAATCAGCCAGCGAACTTTATTTCTAAATATAAAATGAATTGCCAACACTGTCCTCGAACTTTAGCCGAAGTGAGAGGTTCTACTTTGGCCTCGAGGCAAATTTATCTAGTTGGAAGGTATAAAACGAATACAATAAGAGACAAAATAGTGATGCTTTATGAACACAGTTAAATCCTGAATAAGAGTTTTTAGAAGTTGGTCTTAAATGGTTTAGCAATAATACATTTGTTTGGTATTTGAACTTGAAAAATATTTCAGCCAAAAAATTTTCCTCACAGACAGACAATTTTTCTGAGGTCTATAAAAAGGCTAAGGGATTAAGGGTGTCTAAAAATTTTCAAAATGAAAAATACGTTCGTTTCAACTGTTTTACTCGCTAACTAGTTACCAATCCGTAAGTGGTTACTTTGTAACTAGTGCATCTGTAAATTAATACGAATTTCGCTTCGTAGTCAAAAAGACAAAACAAAAGCACAAATCTTACAATAGCAAAAGTATAACGTTGTCGGCATGATGACAGCGTTGTTGTAACAAACACATACCTACACATATACACAGATCCGCTGCAAGTGTGAATTTTAAATTTTTTTATTATTCTCATTCGCTTTGATAGTGCGCTTACAAAAACAACTTGACATTGAGTGAATGCAAATAAAGCAGGATAAAAATTGTTGAATCCTTAATGAAACACACACACACACATATTGAAATATAACCATCCTTAGCACTTTGTGTAATGGCTGGTGAGTGATATGGCTATTTAAATTTAAATGAATGTATGTATAGATATTCACTTGGAAAACCTCATTACACTTTACGGCGCTGTGCAAATGCACCCATTTATATTTTGCTTTGTTATATAAAAAAATAGGCATGTCTCTTCTGCAACTTTCCTTTCTTTTACTTTTAATTTTTTGTTTTTAGTATTTTTTGCCATTATTTCCGTGCACAATGCAGCAATGTGATTTATTTTAATTACTTAAGTAGCTGCTGCATTTCTTTTATGACACATTTCATTTGTCGCATTATTATGTCGGTCATATTTCAATAATCTTTCTTTCTTTGCTGCCATACACTGAAAGAAATTACCGCTTGTTTGTCAAATAAACGTCGAAAGTTTTATTTGTCTGCATTTTTTTGGCATTAATTAGCCTTTATTATTGTTTTAGTTTGATTTCATGTATTCAATATAACTAAATTAACATATACACCCTTTTAAAGCAAGCTTGCACACACAAACCTAACCACACTTTTTGCGCGCTTTCCATTCTAAACCTTCCTGAGTAACAGAATTAACACACTCAAGCATTGAATGCCATTGAATGTTGTTCGTCACGCATATTTACTTAATTCTTACAGAATTGATGATATTGAAGACAATTCAATACTTCGCAGAGGTGTTCCCGTAGCGCATTCGATTTACGGTGTACCCAGCACCATCAATGCCGCCAATTATGTGCTCTTCCTGTCGCTACAAAAGGTGCAACAGTTGGGCCATCCAGAGGTATGCAATTTTTTACATTTATTTTTTGATTATTTAACACTAAAGCAATCTCTCTTCGGCAGGCTACCAATGTATACACGGAACAACTGCTGGAACTGCATCGTGGTCAGGGCATGGAGATCTATTGGCGCGATAACTTCACTTGTCCATCAGAATCCGATTACAAGCTAATGACCATACGCAAGACGGGTGGTCTGTTCATGCTTGCTATACGTTTGATGCAACTGTTCAGCGAGAATAAGGAGGACTTCACCAAGCTGACCGCCATACTGGGCTTGTATTTTCAGATACGCGACGATTACTGCAATCTCAGCTTGAAGGAGGTGAACAAATTGTTGCTTTTTATTAATTGTAATGGTAATTTATTTTTGAAATATGTATGTAGTATACGCAAAATAAAAGCTTCGCTGAGGACTTGACCGAGGGTAAATTCGGTTTTCCCGTTATACATGCTGTACGTTCGCAGAAGCATGATAAACAGGTTTTGCGTGAGTTCTTGCTTCTTATGAAATAAGAAAATAATCACACTTATAGTATTAAAATTTAATAGATATTCTGCGTCAACGCACTCAGGACATAGAAGTTAAGAAATACTGCATTGGTTTGCTCGAGAAGCTGGGTAGCTTTCAATATACGCGTGAAGTATTGGAATCGCTCGACACGGAAGCGAGAGCTGAGGTAATTGTATATTGAAAATTTTGAGGTTAGATAAGAAAATTGAAGTTCATTGTGTTACACATTTTATAGTATTATACGTTTTCTACCATTCTAAACTTAATTCCATTAGCAATATTTAATAATTCCCCTTACTACCACCTGCAGGTCGCACGTCTGGGCAGCAATCCCTACATGGATATGTTGCTAAACAAGTTGTTGTCATGGAAATCCAATGAGAATCACACCAATCACAATGATTTGCCATCGCCGAGCAATCACAACAGCAATTAACAACCAAAGAGGCAAAAGAGGGAAACCTGAATTAACGCAACAGTTAATTCCACGCCCTCTTTTGCTGCTAAGAGCGAAATGAATATGATCGAAGTTTTTTTGCAAAAACTTAATATTTTTTAAACTATTCAAGAAGCGCCTATTAAAGCCTAAATTTAATCTTAATTTAAAATTAACATATTTACACCAACAAACACACGGAAAGCAAAAGCGTGGAGTGGGCGTATGCGGTCCACAACTTCTGGTACACTCAAGCGCCTAAAATAGATTTGTGAACAAAACTAGTTATATATATACAAGCAGAGTTGTATTCTCGAAATAACATAACACACCGCACGGCCATGTAAATAATTATATAGAAAAATAAGCGGGCTTCAAAAAAAGTATCGTTGTTCGACATTATGTATTTCGATTTTTTGAATAATTTTTGAAATAACGGCATTTTGTGAATTCAACTATATTTTTTTTATTTGTAAGCTAGAATTTGTTTTTGTATTTTGTTTATTATATTATGTAGTAGTATTAAGCTTTGAGTCCATTTTCATAAAACATCTATTTTGCGCTGTTTATGAGGAAAAGTTTGTGAACAAATTTTGAATGTGCAATTTGTTAAGGCATTTCGATACTACATAACATACACATATATTGTTGTAATGCGTGTTACATTTTTACTAATACTTGTTGAAACCATATTGATTGTAAGCAAAACTAATTCCATTTCTCTTTAAGTAGACGCGTGTGTACTTAAGATTCTAAATCGATGTATTTAACTTGAATTAAGCAATGTTTTATTAAAATTTAAGAACAAAGTTATTAAAATGAAAAAGAAAACAGAAATCACTAATTGACTTAAAATTCGCACGTTTAAAAATTTATTGTTATCGTAATAACCATAAAACAAATGCATACTTAAGTACACATACACAATCACATGCACGCAATATAGTGATTATGGCTGAGGCTTGCAAAATATCGGCTTAGGTTAACTTAAGTTTATAACAAATTCATTTAACTGATTTCATTGTTAAAGTATTATAAATAATGCACATCGTATTATTTTTAATTTTTGTTTGATTTCTAGTTTTTGTAGGCCTCAGATCACTGATCACACACACAACAGCACTCACATACAAGTAAAGACTTGCAGAAATGTTTGTAAAGCATTAACAAATATTTTAAATAACAAAAGTAATTTATATGTATTCGCAATATTATATATATATGCATATATATACATTTATAACTGGACGCACGGCTGGAGAATGTTAACTTTTTTCAAATGAAATGCACTGCAGTTTATTGCACATTGCACCACCTAAAGTATATAAGTATACATACATATACATATATTAATTATTACATAAATAAATATATTTTTATTCATATAAGTATTAAATACTTGCTACAGAGAGAGTTTATGAAATTTATGGAGTACAGCCTATTGTATGCAAAGAAAATAATTATGAGATTGAAAGTAATAAAATTAAAACTGATAGAAAAAATAAAAATGTATGCATATTTCATTTATAAATATAAAATGGAGAGCGGAGTGTAAAGATTTCTAAGTTTACAAGGAATCATACTAATCACTGCCAAGTCTTGAAAAACCCAAAGCAAATATGGCGTTTTTCGAACACAACCCTACATCTCGCGTTAAATCTAATATTCATCTAATAATATTTATTAAGAGTATACCGAAATGTAGTTTATGTTTTCAATGCATTCTGTATTGTGTATTTGAATCATTTAATTACATATTGTATACATCACTAACTATAAGTTTACATGCAGTACAAATATTTTTTAGTAAACATTTATTATATAAATTCTATTTTATATCTCACAAGCAATTATTCATAACTATATATTTACGTACTTCACATATTATATATGCGTATGTCTATATTATGTATTATTTATTTATTTACTATATTATGTTTACTGAAATTATTTATTTATATTTTTATTAGTATTTCATTTAAATAATATATACTCAACTTAGGCAATAATTTAAAGCATATTTATTTTACATTTACTACTAAACAACAAATATAAAAATGTTTTTTTATTTTTATTGTTTTATTTTTTTATTATTTTTTAATATTTCTGAATTTATTCGACTAACTTTCTCACATTGAGCACATGTACCAAACATTATATATAAGTTTTTACATATTTTTATAGTCCAACTTTGCTTTATAAGCATTCGTACGTATAAATGTTTTATTGTTTAATTTACATATATGTAAATAAAAAAATAGCGCAGCAGAGCACAGATTGTAAATATATAAACACCTTGTACACAAAGAGCCCAACATTTAATAACTGCAACCATTTGAAACATTGCCACAACAAAAACAATTTGTTTACGGATATATACGCAAATTTTCTTTAATTTGCGTTACCGTTGTATGCTTGATTTAAGCTATCTATAGCATTTATTTATATATTTTTAATTTAAGAAATATGCATATACACAAAATCTAGGAAAATGAGCAACTTTTGTTTTTATAATTTTAAATTCGTTTTTTAATACCTAATATATTCGCACATAAATTTTACATGTATATTTTGTAGTCGTAAAATATTTAAGTGCACATACTCAGCATATATTCCTGTAAATTCAAGTTTTTTATCTTCATGTAGCAGTTAAACATTTTTAGATGTTAACATTGGATAGTATACACTTAATTTGTTATTTGTGGCATATCCATATCCAATATATAGGGTGATTTTTTAAGAGCTTGATAACTTTTTTTTTAAAAAAAACGCATAAAATTTGCAAAATCTCATCGGTTCTTTATTTGAAACGTTAGATTGGTTCATGACATTTACTTTTTGAAGATAATTTCATTTAAATGTTGACCGCGGCTGCGTCTTAGGTGGTCCATTCGGAAAGTCCAATTTTGGGCAACTTTTTCGAGCATTTCGGCCGGAATAGCCCGAATTTCTTCGGAAATGTTGTCTTCCAAAGCTGGAATAGTTGCTGGCTTATTTCTGTAGACTTTAGACTTGACGTAGCCCCACAAAAAATAGTCTAAAGGCGTTAAATCGCATGATCTTGGTGGCCAACTTACGGGTCCATTTCTTGAGATGAATTGTTGTCCGAAGTTTTCCCTCAAAATGGCCATAGAATCGCGAGCTGTGTGGCATGTAGCGCCATCTTGTTGAAACCACATGTCAACCAAGTTCAGTTCTTCCATTTTTGGCAACAAAAAGTTTGTTAGCATCGAACGATAGCGATCGCCATTCACCGTAACGTTGCGTCCAACAGCATCTTTGAAAAAATACGGTCCAATGATTCCACCAGCGTACAAACCACACCAAACAGTGCATTTTTCGGGATGCATGGGCAGTTCTTGAACGGCTTCTGGTTGCTCTTCACCCCAAATGCGGCAATTTTGCTTATTTACGTAGCCATTCAACCAGAAATGAGCCTCATCGCTCATCGGACGTAAAGCGCGAAACACATTTCGAACCGAACACTGATTTTGGTAATAAAATTCAATGATTTGCAAGCGTTGCTCGTTAGCAAGTCTATTCATGATGAAATGTCACAGCATACTGAGCATCTTTCTCTTTGACACCATGTCTGAAATCCCACGTGATCTGTCAAATACTAATGCATGAAAATCCTAACCTCAAAAAAATCACCCGTTACATATATTAGAATTGTATTAATTTTTATTTTATGTTTAATATATGTATGTAGTTCAAGTTTTAGTTTCAATTAGAAGTTTCATTTTTATAAGCAACTCGTAGACATCTGTTTATTCAATAATATATTAATTACGTATATATGTGGCTGTATAAATTTTATTTTTATTTATTTATTCGTAGATACATATTTGTCCGGAAAAAATCGGCTACTTCTACTTTTATCCAAATTGCCATTCTTATTAAATATTTAAGTCGCCCAAATATTTATTTATATATTTGTTTCCTGGTCACATCAATTATTCCAAATAGTTTATAGTGAAAATTAACAGTTTAAAATTTTGAAAAATATTTTCAAGAAAATGCTAAGCCGGGCTTATTGCTCATCGCACTAAGTCTTAGCTAATAACCTATAAATGTGCTTCCAATGAGACTTACCTTGATCTCGAATATAATACTTGAATTTGCATTTTATCTTGCTTATTTGGCTGATTTTTTCACACATAAAAAATTTAGACCGGCAGAACCTTTTTATATACATTTCACATTTACAACCTCATATTATTTGCGCTGTAGCGGCGTATAGCGCACTTCACTTTTGCAGATTTCTTCTGACAAGAAATAAACACTTAATCACATAGGCTGGCAGAAACTTTTGCTTATTTTCGAAACACAAGACTTTTTACTATATAATTACACTTGAAATAACTCAATCAACACAATATTTAAGGGGGAAATTTGGGCGAAAACAGTTGAAAAAGCGCGAACGGAAACTAACGGAGGCGGTTGCATGGCGTTTGAAGTTTGCAGAACACAGGGTGCACAAGCGATTCAATTATTTTCATATTCATAATTATTTAGGACAGATTGCTTAGTTTATTCTTTATTTAATATAATTAAACAAAGACTAAAATTTATAGATGAACAAACGTTTTTTTTTTGTTTTAGTTATTCTAGTTTAGTTTGTGTGCAGAAATTCTTTTTATGCATGTGTGCCATTTAAAATTTACAAAGTAGTTTGTAAAAAAATTCAATTATTGACTTAAGTAATTTCAAACGTTTTTTGATAACTAATAAAAAAATAAGAAAATTGTTGCGTTTTTAAATTTCTACAGCAGCATGCTAACGTTAGCCAAAAACTAATCTCTCCAACTTCTTGTCACTCTGTGTTTATACAGCAACGCTCGGCAAAGCTTCCGCTAGCTGTCAGTTTCCGTCTCGGGTGTGTATAATTGCGACATTTTGAAGTAATGAAAGTAAAAATAGAATTTATGCAATAATTTCAAGCAGAAATTAATAATGTTGTTAATATGCCAAAAGTTGTGCGCATTTTCCATTGTGTGGTAATTAAAATTTATTGCCGGGTGTATTTATTATAGCTTAATTTTGTGAAGAAAAAAGTGAGTGTATTTGATTGTATGTGCAACGCAGGCGAATGTGCTAGAAAGTTTCTGATCATTCTTAAATTGTGCGTTGAGCTGAGGCGCAGAGCTTACATTTTGCATAATTCAAGTGCAAATGCTTCGCAAAAGTTGAGGAGGTAAGTCACAGTATTGAAGAACAAAAATCAAAAATCTCATTATACGAGTAAATATACAATATACATATGTATGTGTGCATGTGCTTATCCTGGTCATATGTAAGCATGCATTTGCATTTATATATTGCCCGTTTCCGTTTTCGCTCGGCTTTGCAGTTTGCATTGCAACTGTTAATATGCAGAGGTTTTAACAGCAGTGAAATGGATGCAGATAATGTTAATTAGCATTAAATTCTCTAACATATTATATATAACAGAGGAGTGAACAGAAGTGAAATTGTTACAGATAATGTTAATTAGCATTAAATACTTTAACATTTTCTTCTCTTATCTTGAATTTAATGTTATGGGCATGGGCTTTTAATGAAATCTGTTAAATTGTTATAAAATAACTCAAACTGATGAACCAATTTATTGAGAAAAAAGGTTTCAAGCGTTGTTTTGTGTTCATACTGTATGTATGTATGTATACATATGTAAGTAGAGACCTGCATATATACATATATACATAAATAATTGATATTAATATGTGAAAGTTTTCGGAAAGATGAGTAGGCCCACAAGCGAATAATGTTTCGGATTTGTTTCGCATTCACCCTACTGCTGTTGTTGTTGTAACGGTTATTTAGTCCCCTGTAGAATGGTAAGGTTCAGATAAGTTTGTCATCGAGGTCATCCAATGGTAGGCCCAGGAAACGTGCTGTTTCGATGGGATTAGAGTAGAGGGAGAGGAGTGTCAGATGTGTAGGATTAGCTGGACATACAATGAGGTGGTCAGAGTCATGCGAAGGGAGAGTCGTTGCATGGTGGACATATATTTGGTTTGTCGAGATCGATTCTGGATATGTAGGAGCTTAACCTGCTACAATATTCAGAATGAAGCTGCGCAAGGATCACTGTCGATTCTCACGACAACTCGAGCTCGTCGTCTACTGTGTCTGCGTGGTGGTTTGACTCCAAGTACGCCATTTACTGAGAGGGAGTCAGTGAAGTTGTTTATGGCTTCAATGTAAATGGTTGTCTTATGTCGTCGATGTAGGATGGTGTATACGAAATTACCCCAGCAGAAACTGCTTGGGGAGGGTTTCATTATGCTACCTAACTGGGAGCAGTGTTCTCAGTCCTGAAAAGGAAACCCGCTGGACAGAAATTTAGTGCATGCACACTCTCAACTCATTTTTATATAAATCAAAGAGCATATTCCAAACCTCAAACACATTTTCCGGACTAAGGAAAATATTTGAAAGCTTCAACTTCAATTTCAGCCAGGTGTCTATGTAAGAAACTCTTGTCATTAATCCTTATATATTTTGCAATCTTCCTAATACTTAGTTTACATATGAGACATGTGGTTAAGACGTCTTAGTGGTCCCGCTTCTAATGCTTAAAGATTTGTATTGCATATTCAACTTGTCTAGGATTCTTTCTAAGCACTTTGCCATTGGGGTACAATAAATACATACACAAATGCATACACACTTACAACTTTACTTAAAGACAATAAATCAATTACTGCATTGGCTTTGTTAAATTACTAAGCCACTTCCAAGCAGGCGAAAACCTTCATATAAAGCTCAACTAAATATTTTGGGATTAACCTTGCTTGCACGCACTAACTAATAAACGTACGTAGGTATTACTCGCATAGCTGGCGATTCGCTTATGTGCCGTAAATCGTCTGTGATTCTGTGATTTTCATTAGCCAGCAATGTCTGCCTGCAATTTCATTGAATATGTTGCCCAATTAAAATAATTACTGAGCTTAATCAACAGTAGTCACTAAAGTTATACACACACATACACGCACTCACATAGACAATGCTGACAACTGCAGTTATGCAGCAATTTGCCGTAAATTCTGCATTTTGCTAGAATTTCAACAAGTCATCGTGGCTAAATGCCCGGCCGGTGGCAGAGAGTGGACAACTGCAGACGGTGGTGCATGCGACGCATGAGTGGGTGCAAGTGGCTGATTTGTGCAGCCTAGATTTCGTTTGTCGTCCGACATTTGGTTGGCCGGCTTGTGTCTGCTGCTGCAGCTGCTGGTGTATCGCTTGTCGGTGTTAATTAATTAAACAGCACTTTGATTGTGCTGTGTGGATGTTACCTATGCGGTTGTGCCACAGGTTGCTGTTGTTGCTGCTACACTTTATATGCTTGTTGCAGGAAGAGGCTCGTGTGTGGCAGGCAAGTTGCTAGTATCACTGTCATGGTCACTGTCAATGCCATTGGTGTAAAACATATGGTATTTGTAATAAATGTTGTTGTTATTGTATTTGATTTTATAGTTGTGTTTGTTGTTGTTATGTCTGTTGATTGAATAGTGCTGTAACTCAAACTCTGCGCTGTGGTTGTGAGTAACGATTTTGTTGTTGCTGTTTTTGTATTACAAGTTGCTTGTAATTGTTGTTGATTTTGCATGTTCTCTTGATGATGGCTCGTTAACATTCGCATTGCTTCGATGATATATCAAATCTGGCAATGCTTGCAAGAAACTACTTTAGCCGGCCGCTGCGTTGTTGCCACAAACGACAATGAGTGCGGTGGCATATGCTTTGCTGCTATTTGCGACTGCTTTTCTTTATGCTATACTTTAATATTGTGTTGTTGTTGTTGCTTTATTGGTTGTGCTACACCTAAATACCTCAACCCCGTCCACACCACCAGCGCCGCAGACAGCTGATTCGAGGTCAACTTGCTGGTGTTGCAGTTGTTGTTGCCGTTGCTGCTCTGTCGCCTTGCCTAGTTGGCGCCGTCAGTCCGTTGTCCCCACTCATTGTCTCACTCAAAAGTCATACATTCAAATCGGCCATCATTTTGCGAAAATCATTTAGCGATCCATAAGTATCGAAATCATCACAGCCATCCAATTCACTGCCTCGTGAGCCATGTCGACTACCCGGTGCGCCTGCGCCCATATTCGTCGGCCGTGGTAATGCCAGTGGCACAGGCAACAGCTCGGGCATTACCGAATGATGTGTAATGAGCGCGCGCAACGAGGTGAACTCCTTGGTGAAGCCCTGTAAGAGCATGTGAAAAAGTTTTATTTAAGAGCATTCCACTTCAGCACATTTCAAAACGGTTTCGTATTACGTCGGCATGTAACTTACCTTGATTTTGTAGCCACGCGGCGTACGCAGTATCAGGTAGTGTGCCACTTTGGGCGCGGGCGGTGGCACGCGTAGTGATAATGCAAAACAGCCGGGTTTGGTGCTACTCTGTCGCACCAGGAAGGCGCCAGGGCTCTGACGCGACAGCACCTCCAATGAGATCTCACGCGGTATGCCGGCTTGAAACCAGGCGGCGCCTTTCAGTTCATGCTGCTCCGCCAAGCTGAGATTGTCAAGCCGTAGCGGCGCGCTGGGCGCAAACATCTTTGGACTGGAGTTGGCTGTAAGCAAAAAAGTTGTGGAATTTCTATATATATACATACATACATACAAATATAATATTCTCGCCTTACCACTACACGTTTCACGCAGATACTTTTTCTTATAGCTAAATTCGGTGTGTTCCTGCAAGCCCATATGCGCCGCTTCCAGCGTTGGCAGCGCGGTCAACGACTGCCGACAGGAGTCGCCGAATTTGTTGGTTATCATTTTCTCTGGCTCGCAAATGGCTTCGTTCACGTAGCCATCGGAGATGGTTTGTGATGAGCCGGAATTGAGTGAAGATGACGCCGTGTGCACCAGTGGGCGACTATCTTCGGTACCACGCAGCAGACCCATGCCCATTGTGAGCCGTTTGACCTGAAAAGTATTGAAACGAAGAATGGAATAAAGCTATTAAGTATAATAGCCGCCTTCACTTATTTACTTTCCGATAAATTATTTGGTGTGTATTGGACTATAATTATGAATATGTGCAGGTTTCCCGACATCTTAGAATTCGAGGCAAATCCGGTATAAACATATCTAAACATTTTAAAAGGATTTCAGTTTTAACGGGGGTGAGTTTCGAACTCATGACCTACGGAGTGGTATTTACTACTCAGCTATTCTATTCAGTATAGTATATATGTATGTATATGCTGACCGGAAGTCGAGTCGGTTAGAGCTTCGGCGTAAAATTACTAAGACAAACCGTAAAAGTAGTCGAGAGGCATTGTAGAGATTTGACAAAGCCAATTTGACTCCTTCAGTAAAAGTTCTTATAAAAACTTAATAGCATCTTTGAATTCTGTATACTTTAAGATAAAAAACCACCATGACTGAAGTTTCTGTGGTAATTAAGTCTTAGTTTCTGTGGCTATTTAAAGCTAGGGCTAATTTTCACTTGGAGTATTTAGTAGTTTTTTTGGCTCCTTCACACCTGAAGAACCGATGCATCACTGTGATGTATAGAGAACCCAATTACTTTCTATAATTAATCTGCTTTTTTTGTTATTCAGTATTTTATCCTCTAATTTAATTTCACTGAAACTTTCATGTCTCCTGTTTAACCCCTTCATTCACTAACCAATTGGCTTAAAGTAGGAAAAAGAAGTGTAAATGTTAAATGAATGCCACTAAACCAGTTCGATCTCTCAGTTTAAATGCACATAGCGCCTCCAGCGATTTTAATTCGAGTACTTAGCATCTGCAGCTGCAGGTTCAGTTCGAACTTTAGCGGCGAAATTGCAAAAGTTTTAGCGTGTCAAATTCGTGGTTAACCACAAACGCAGCAAAACTTTCGCACCCAGTAAATCTATTGCGTGTGATTTGTTTTTAATTTTCTTGCATTTACCGACCTACGAGTAAATGAATTGATTTGACGTTGAAATTAATTAAAGTGTTGGGTTTTTGTTCCTTAGTCAGTGCTTCATTGCAGGTGAGAATTCGTTGAATTTATTCAGAAGTTACATGCTAGTTGATAACGGTAAAATGAAATAAATACGAATAACCTCAGGGAATCATCTCTAATTGTACAGGTTCTGTAAAGGACTTCGTGTTTATTTCAAGTTAAAGCCGATTAAAGGGATGTCGAGTCTAGAAATTAAGTAATTTGTTTTAATATCTAATATTTCATACATTAAATGATTCCCAGAGAATAAGAGTTCTTCAAAGCTGCGTGCAACGAAGTCAGCCAGCAGTAATAGAGCAAGAGTAGTTATGGAAAGCTCCTTCTATGGAAAATGTTTTCAGACAGAGTCGGGTCACTTAGGATTTATTTGAATAAATATTATAATATTATTATACATAGGTTGCTATATATATTTCTGGACTAGGCAACACTAAGTGTTGCCAGGTGCAATCTGCATTTCCATTGGAAAGTTTGACATTTTTTAGCATAACATCTATCAGAAGGTTTAGTCATTTAATGGTGAATTGTTTTATTAACAGGGAATTTAAAAATTCATCTCGGCCAAAAAATGGAATTAACTCGTGAACATTTTCGTGCGATCATTTTTCACAACTTTCGACGTGGATTATCACGACAAGAGTGCATCGATAACTAAAATCTTTGTATGACTATGAAGCACCATCCTATAGCACTGTGAAAAACTGTTACAACGAATTCAATCGTGGCCGACGCTCGCTCAAAGACGAATTCCGTGAAGGTCGTCCAAAAACAGCCGTTGGCCAGAAAACATCGATGCCGTACGTGAACTGATAATGCAAGACCGTCATGTAACATACCTTCAGATAGAGGCATGCCTATGCATTTCTCCCACCAGCATACATTCGATATTGCATGAACACCTGGCCGTAAAAAAGGTTTGTTCTCGTTGGATCCCGCACAATTTGACAATCGCTCAAAAAAAGGCTCGTGTGGATTGGGTAAAGAAATGCAGAAAAATACGATCGCGGTGCTTCAAAAGACGTTTATAAGAAATATATATAGCAGCCCTCGTAGAGGTATAAAGGGCGCGTTTTTAGAAGCATAGAACTTCCATTTAAAATAAAGTGCTGAAATAGGGGTTATCTTCTTCTTAGTTTAATATGAAAAAAGCTCAGCCGAAAGTATCGTATTTTGTTGCAAGTTTTTGTCGAGAGATTTAGCTGAGCATTCCAAAAATGATCATTGTTTTCACTTTGGATTGGCTCATTCTTCTCTTTTTGGGGCGAGGAGACGCCAGCGTGTGCCACTCGGAAGATTGTCTCTTTGTTTCAGGATCATAATCAAATATCCATGACTCGTCCCTGTGATTACGTTCATCAAACTCTGTCGCAGATTTACCGAGTTTCACACAGAATTTAATCGCATACCTCTGTTTTAACGAACGCTGCATTTTCGTCCTGCACCAGTCAAAAAACACGTCTCGCGAAAATGTTTATCCTAACGCTCCAGGTGCTCGAAGACAACTGACCACCCGCTCTTTCGTTAGCTAGGGACGCACTCTCGGCAAGAAAATCAGTTATATTACTTTCCGGACAAACCTTGAAACTCGATGAGTATTGTTGCCAAATATATGAAAAGCCCGCAGAATTTTTGGGAGTCACTCAAGCAGCCATTTAAAAACTAATAAAAGCAGCCTTAATCAAAAATTGGGTGTCATATGCGTTGAAACCTAAGACGTTGAAAAACGATTTTGCATATCTGTAATGCTGTCTGAACATCACAAAAATCCGTTTTGCGTCTGGTGATGAAAAATTAATCTACAATAACCTTAAAAAAAAAAAATCACATGTGAAACCTGACTAACCAGATAACTATGTCAATGTCAAAAGCCGAATATTCAAGTAGGATGTCCTGTATTATGACGTCCAAAACCGCGTTAAACCATTAGTGGGGAGCGCTACCCACATCAACTCATTAGTTGTGAAAATTACTCAATAATTTTCCATCAAGGTAATGCTCGGCGACATGTTGCAGGGGAAGTTTTGTCTCAATAAGCTTCTGATCTTAAGCCTTGTATGAGTAATATCGTCTTACTCAAACCTCGTGGCTTTTACTGTCTATAGTTTTAAAACAGTATGAACTCATAATGCCCCCGGTATGCAAACCTGTCCATAAAGGGCTCAAAGTTGAATTGACGTGTTTGAGATTTTGATGGTCCAAACATACACTCTGTCAAGAAAGTATTGGTTGACAGATCGCGATAATTTTTGGCATCATATTTAAGGACAGTTGTACCTTCTTCTTCATTACTGGCATAGACACCGCTTACGAGATTATAGCCGAGTCAACAACAGCGCGCCAGTCGTTTCTTCTTTTCGCTACGTGGCGCCAATTGGATATTTCAAGCGAAGCCAGGTTCTTCTCCACTTGGTCCTTCAAACGGAGTGGAGGTCTTCCTTTTCCTCTACTTCCCGCGGCGAATACTGCGTCGAATACTTTCAGAGCTGGAGTGTTTTCGTCCATCCGGACAATATGACCTAGCCGGCATAGCCGCTGTCTTTTAATTCGCTGAACAATGTCAATGTCGTCGTATATCTCGTACCAACCTAGGAAAAAATATGTACCTGTCTTCCATATAAGCGTGAGATGAGAGGGGGAAATGAAGAATTTCCGATACTTTCTTGACACCCTGTCACCCTACATTTTTTTTACCCTAACCCATGATTGACCGATTATATGTCCGTTTTCCTTTTCCAATATTTTCTAAACCTTTAACAAAACGGTAACAATATTGTTGGAAGTAAATATTGTTATTTGAAATAAACTTTAAGACTTTAAAGCTAAGAAAAACTTCATACCTTTCTTACAAACAAAAAAGTTTGACTAAATCCATATATACCCCTGCCAAACTAATCTAACAAAAAAAGTGTACAAAACCATGGTCAATCTGCTAACAAAGCTAACTTAGCTGAAGTGCTGAACGGAAACGAATTTGAAGACAATGGCAATAAGAAAAGGACAAAGCGAAAAACGAGAACAGAGCAAACACTTTACAGCGATTTTTGTAGGTAACATACTATAAGGGTATATACATACATACAAATGCGTATATGGGTATGTGCATGCATCAAGTGTGCAAGAAACAATGCGGAGCGTTCATTGACTGCAATTGAAGGTCGACTGAATTTTCGGGCTAAGGACACCAAATCTCGAACGGCATAAGTTTTTGTGATTGTGTTAGCGAGCAGTTAGTAAGCTTATTCAACCGTCTGGCAAATTGGGTAAATGCATGCCAGATAAGTATGTATGCTCGTGCTTATGCAACCAGCGCACATACGCTTACATACCTGGTCACGTCTAAGGCTGTCTAAAGCTTGGTAGGCATTCCGGTAGTTCAGCAACACAGACCAGAGAGTGTCTCGCCGGCAGCTGTTTTGTTTTTAGACGACATACAGCCTTGTCAACCGGTAAATAAGACATGGGCACACACCAAAAAGAACACATGCACAACTTGCCGCACACAAAATGAAGAAAAGCAAAGTTCCTGAAGTGCTTTTTGTGATGTGCATAAATGAACTAAAAAACCGGGAGCTTATCGGGAGCCTATTAATCCTTTTATATCCGCCGAAGCGCCAGTGAGCATCTCGCACTTCAAGTGCATTTGCATGTTTTTGTGATTGCACTCCTAAAAAGTAGCCTCGGTAGGAAATGTTTTTTGCATGATTTGTAAGTTTTTTTTTGTTTGTTATGGGATTCTTAGGTGCGGTAGCTTGAAATAAAATTGGTTAGTTCGCCCAATGGAACATAATTACACTCGTTCAATTAGTACAACTCCGGACCACATTCTCTTTGAAGGGGACTCTCCACAACATCTTGGTCGAGAACTTTGATCTATCACTTTATTGTTTGGATCTGGCATCAAGTCACTTTGGAAGGGACTCGCCAGAAGCTCTGGGAACTTCTTCGGAAACTCTCATGTATCATCCTATTGTCTGGCCGTGGCCTCAAGTGATTACTACCTGTTTATATTGAAATGAAGCTGGTGAAAAATTCGATCCCAGAGACTCAAATTGACTGCCGAGTCCAAGACGGCCATCAACATCAACTGATGATCAACACGTCAATAAACTAAAAGAATTTGTACTTGAGAATGGACGATTAACAGTCAGAGCTCGGTGAAAATTATTTTGAGGTATCATAAGTTTAGGATGTATGTTTATGACCCGGAAAATCACGATCAATCTGCTGAATATCGTGACATAGGTGAGCCGATGCCTTAAAAATCACGGCAAAGAAGGTCAAATCAAGGTTTTATTGACAGTTTTCTTCGATTATTTAGGTATGATGTACTCCGAATTCTTTCGGACCTGACAAACTGTCAACAAGGAATACATTTGAGTAATAAGCGTCGAAGCTATTCGTAAGAAGAAGTCGGAATTATGGGCCGAAAACTCTTGGTTTTTGCACCTCGAAAATGCACTGTCGCATCCGCATTGATTCTTACTGAGATTTTCGCCAAAATTTTCAAACATTATAATACCGTGTTCGCCTGATTTAGCTCCGCGTGACTTCTGGCTATTCAGCAAACTCAAACGACCGCTCCGAGGAAACCGTTTTGAGTCAGTTGAAAACATTAAACTCAAATCAATATGCGCATTGAAAGCTTTCCGGGAATGGACTGTCGGGAACTGAAAAAAGTTTGCACAAAAGTATTGTGGCCAAGGATGACTATTTTGAGGAGAACGACACAGATTTTGAAGAATACGAGGTGTGTTCAAAAAGTATCGCGAATCGTAACTACAGTTTTCTTTGATTTCAGGGGCGTGGTGCATCATGAGTTCTTGCCACAGGGAAGAGCGATCAATAAGGAATATTACCTGCAAGTTATGCGCAATTTGCGCGAAGCAATCCGCCAGAAACGCCCGGATTTGTGGAAGAACAAAAATTGGCTTTTGCACCACGATAATGCCCCTGCTCACACACATCGTTGCTTGTGCGCGACTTTTTGGCCAAAAACAACACACTAATGATGCCGCAGCCACCGTATTCCCCAGATCTGGCCCCCTGTGACTTTTTCTTGTTCCCTAAACTGAAGAGGCCCATGAAAGGACAACGTTACGCTTCTCTTGATGAGATAAAGACGGCATCGAAGGAGGAGCTGACGAAGATAAAAAAAAATGATTTTTTGAAGTGCTTCGAAGATTGGAAAAACCGTTGGCACAAGTGTATAATATCTCATGGGGATTACTTTGAAGGGGACAAAATAGATATTCTTGAATAAATAAAAAATTTTTGAAAAAACACAAAATTCGCGATACTTTTTGAACACATCGTAAATTAAGAATTTTAAAATTATGACAAAGTCTTACTATTTTTTGCTCATAGTAGTATGCAGTCTTCGAACTCAAATGCATGCGAAGATCTCAATTCGTCGCTTAATACTAAACTAAACTTGTCTTGGAATCAATTTTTAATATGAGGAGAGTGTCTCCATCAAACTAATCATAACTCTTTATTTTATAGAAATGTGGGAGAACCTCGATCTTCGATCGCCAATATCATCCTACAGCCGATAAAATTACAATTTAACATGAATAAATAAGGAAAATAGGGTTTTAATGAAGACTGAGTCCAAAGGAACAAGCAAAAATAGAGTTCCTTTGCTTTGAATCAAGATGGGCTTAAATTGTGCTAGCAGGTTTAGGATGAGACCTCAGAAGACTTAGACCAAAATTATAGTTTCCAGATTTCTTTTTTCTTCTAAGAGCAGAATATGAAGAATTTGAATTCATTCATTAAAAATAAACCTTGAATTAAAAATTTCCTACAGGGTTCGTATGCACTTGTTTGCACAAGTATATCTTATCCACTCCCTACCTTTGACTGTGCCAAAACCGCTGACGGAAGCCAATTCACTTGCTTTAAATTTAATTTCATTTGTGTAGTCAGAAATTGGATCTTTCGTGTCTTAACTACGAGCATCCGCAGGCAGCGCATGTGACTGGAGCTTTTGCCCAAATGCAAAATGCCCACAAAGTAGCTAAACTTAATTTTATTTTTAAATTTAGAAAAAAAAACGGCATTTTTACGATTTAACAATAACGTCTAAGGCAGTCTATCCCCGCAACTTACCGCTGCCAGCTTGTTGCAACAAGAGAAAGGCGTTGCACTGCCATTCACATTCCGGGCCAAACTCACATCCGTATTGTGCTTCGCTCCGGCACTGCGCTCAGACAATGCACCGAGAAGTGCCGCTTTCTGGGCCGCGTGTCACTTACAGGCGTGAAATTCAATTCTACACACACACACACTTAGAGCGAGCGTTTCTAGGCTTTTGTGTTGAGTGCATGCATAATTTTTCGGCTGTGTCTCTAGTTCAAATTTTTTACAACGCTTTTATCGCCGCGATTTATGTGTGTCATAAAGTTTGGAAGTTTCTACCACACTGTAGATTTGCACTTTGGTCTGTGTGTGCCTGTGTGTGCGCGTGTTCATTGCTGTGTAATTGAATGTGAAAAACTATAAGAAAAGTTTTGACTTGTAATTTTGCGTCTCGGAGTATTTGTACCCTCTTAGTTGGCATAATTTGAATCCTAAAGTATGTGGTAAAGTACTCGCACACACATACACACACTTTCATACAAACACAAACCAGTGAACTTTGGTGTGACTGCACTTGAGTGCGAATTCCGAAAAGTTCGTTGGAATTGTTTGCAATTTTAATGTGTTTCACTGCTTGGCGAGGCATTACATGAGTCTCGTTGTTGTGCTGCAAGTAACACGAAGTCAGTCTAGTTTTGGATACAATATATATGAATTTCTTTTGGAACTTCTAAAAAATAGGTTTCAAAGAATCTTCCAATTTTTTTCGTTCATTAGAAATTTACTTCGTGATCGGAAGCAGCGGAAATTAAAACACCATCTTTTTTCGAAAATCTCAGACTCAACTGAAAGTTACGCAGCTTTGGTCTCTAAAGTATACTCTGATCTCCACAATGGTCTGTGTTATGTCCATCGCAGTTGAGAAATCTGAGCAAGGTCCAAGGTGTTCTTAATCTATAGAATTTGCTTTCATAAGTAATTGTTAATAATTTACAAATATTTTGTAGAACAACCAATCTGATCTGGCCTGTATATCAGGATAGATCAACTGATGACTTTTTAAATACACTAGTAGGAGTTTTACATATAGGGTCGTCCATTAATACTCGTTGCCAGATCGTTTGTTCGAAGGTTACCCTTTCTGGGTATCTAATATTGACTGGTATGTTATGAGATATCAGATTCCTGGAAGTCCTCAGTCCGAAAAATGTGCATTAAAATGGCGAACCCGGTTCCCCAATCGATGACGATGGAGCAGACGTTCCATTGCCCGACCATGGAGAAGTTCGAATAGCAATTACCTATCTGAAGAACAACAAAGCGAAGCCGGGCAAAGCAAGAATTGATTAGGAGTATGCATCAGCTTCTTTGTAGAATATGGTCGACAAAAGCATGCCTGCCGATTGGAATTTAAGTGTGCTCTGCCAAATCCACAAAAGGGGAGACCCCACAGTCTGCGCCAACTGGGATAAGCCTCCTCAACATCACAAATGTTGGAGAAGACCAGTGAAAAGAGGCGTGTCACACACCGCCTCTTCGTCGATTTAAAAGCTGCTTTTGACAGCACGAAGAGAAGCTGTCATTATGCTGCTATGTTTGAATTTGACATCCTCGCAATAATAAAACGGCTGTGTAAACTGACGTTGAGGAATATCAAAAACTACGTCAAGATGAGGAGAGACCTATCCAAGCCATTGGATACCAAACGAGGTTTCATTCAAGACAACTCCATATCGTGCAACTTCTTCAATCTACCGCTGGAGAAAATTATTCGAGCTGCAAAGCTAAATAGAGAAGATACAACATTCTATAAAATTCTATGGCTGAAAACACTCCAGCCCTGTGAGTATTCGACGCAGTATTCGCTGGAGAAAGCAGAGGAAAAGGAAGACCTTAACTCCGTTTGAAAGACTAGGTGAAGATGGGCCTGGCTACACTTAGAATTTTCAATTGACGTTTATTTTGGAACACTGTTGAGACTGATTCTTTTACATTCGCCCCTTGATCTTGGGAATGGTTTTAAACATATTCGAGTGATTTCACTATTTAATAGTCTGTTGCAGTTTAGGAATTAATTTCAAGCGGTTACTTTAATATTTCCTTCTCTTAGCTTTATCGAAAATTAAAATTCACTCACCAAAGGTGGCTTATCCGCCATACGCCGGCAATTATTCATTTCTGTGGGTGAGTTATCCTCCTCGGAGCTCGGTGAACGCGGCACTGCATGTTGACTGGGCTGCAGCTGCGCCTCCAAAGGCGGTTCATTGCAACTGCGTGGGTGAACACTTAATTAGCTTTAGCTTTACACTTATCTATAGAGGTAAGAAATGGTCTTTATGTGTAACATACCTTAAGCTTATTTGTGGCAGTAGGTGTATGGGGCGACGCGTCTGTGTGGGTGACACACGCGACATGGGCTGTTCGACGCGCAAACGTATGTCCTGCATTTTGATGGTGAAACTACAACGAATTTATTTTTTCGCGTTTCTTTTATATTCTATGATACTAAATTTTAGTTCCGAGAGCTGTAAAGAGAGAAAACATTAGCTTAGATATTCGTGTAGGAAAAAATATTAAATATTGTGAGATATCTATAGCTTAGTTACCTTACAAAATATCTTAAACGCTTTGAAGTACTTGCAATTTTTCAAAAAAAAAAAACTTTATTTTAGTAAATAAGTGTAATAAAACTTACAACAATATCAAATATTGCAAAAACAAAGTATTGCCGAAACAGCGACAACAATTGGGGACGACTGAACTTAACTGTATCTGTGAACGAAAAGTTTTGGTCTTTATATATACATATATACATACGTACATATATATAAATAAAATGTGTAAATATGTAGGCGTTCGTTCGCTATTCACGCGGCATCGCTGTTGTGGCAAATTGTGCGGCTTGTCAAAGTCTTTAACTTCATTTAAGTGGCTCTAATGGTGCTTTGCCACCGCATATCAGTTTCTTGTCTCGCCAGCAACTGTTGTTGTTTCGGGTTTCAAGTTTTTTATGTGGTCAAATATTTGGAATGCTGTGGCCAGAAAGAGTGAAAGAGTTGCTACGCAGATTTTCTAATATTGGGACAAAGGATGTCTGAAGCCTTAATTTATTTAAGGCACAGCGTACAATTTGGTGGTGTCTGGTGTAAAAGCGGTTAAACTATTGTGGATAAGACTATTAATACGAGTACTCAAATGTTGGTAAAAGGGAAATGTGTCTTCCAAAGCAGATTACTCTAAAATTTTATATAACCTTTTGTGGTTTCTCCAATTAGTTTAGTACTGAAGAGTACGATACCTGTCGATATGTTCGTAGGCTTTCTGAGACAATATATATGACTTTTTTATAGTATAATTCAATCAACTCGAGGATGAGCCCCTTTTCTTTTGACAATTTAATATGGGGTTATAGTTAAAGAACGAATCAGTGAGATTTAAGAAAACCCTCAATCCACTGCGTTGTGTTTTTGTGAATACGAGGTTTGACAATTAAGTAATGAGACAGATTCCATAAAAACCGTATATTTAAAAATTTTTCTACAACTCTGCCATCCCCTTCAAAGTAGTCGTATTGGGCAGCTATATAGCGATTAGCGGTTTTCATGCTTCGTAAATTTCTGGAACACTTCACTGGAATGTCCGCGAGTATCCTCGTCATGGCCGCCTGGACGTCCGTAATCGACTCAAAATCGGTTCCGTTGACCACCGATTTTGTTTTTGGAAACAAAAAAATGTCAAAGGGTGACATGTCGGGCGAATAAGGCGGCTGTTGCCACACAGCGATCCCTTTAGAGGCCAACAGTTCCGCTGAGGGTGGTGCGGCACGGCGCGTTGTCGTGATGAAGGATCCAGTTACGAGCGATGTCTGTCGCACCCTGTTGACTCGTTTTCGCAATCTTTCGAGTACTTGGCAATAGTAGACTTGATTTACAGTTTTCCTCGGTGGAACGAATTCTTTCTGGACGATTCCACGGTTATCAAAAAAGGCAATAATCATCGTTTTCACTTTCGACTTGCTCATGCGAGCTTTTTTCGGGCGGGGGGCGCGCGGAGACAACCATTGTGAGCTTTGGTACGACTAAGAGCACTATCACCATACACTCTTATAATTTTAGCGTACGTTTCCGAAGCTGTTTCGCCAAATCTGGCGCAAAATTTCATCGCGACGCGATTAGATTTCGCTTTTCCATTTTCGTGACGAGCACTACAAACACACGTCTATTAACTTGACGCAGCGGGAGAACTAAAGAAGCTAGAACGATGGTACATATATAATGGAGAGGGACGATCCGAAAAAAGAGAAAGGGAATTTCAAGGTCACAGATTTACCACAAGCGCGGCAATAAAATCAGTCTTATTACTTAATTGTCAAACCTCGTATATCCACAGCCCTTATTATAAATAATTCTATCTAATTCGTCTACTGTTGACTTATCCTTCCTTATTATCATTTAGGTATGTAAGCAAACTTACCTTTTCCCACAAAATGGTTAAGGTCTTTTAATCTTTACATTTAACTCAGGCATATGCTATGGAAAATACTGCTAAAGGAAACCATTGCTGGAGATTATACCATATTTACATTTATCAGTTTTATTAGCGGCTCTCACTGGAGTTTTTGTTTACGATAAGTTCCTAGAAAGCCCTCGCAAACTCTAGGCATTTCAATAGTCGTTTTTGGTTGACCAGAACACAAATCGTGAGAGCTGTGGCAACTTTTTCTGGAGAGAGATGTCTTCCTTTAGTTGATAAATTCGCTAAAATTTGTGTGAATATGACCTATCCTAAGTTAAAGTTTTTCTGTTTAGAATAATTTAGTAAAGACCTTTCGAACTTAGACGCAGCTCACCGCTGGCATTATAGTAATATATGCTTGCAAAAATATTTTTGGATTATTTACGGATTAAGATTTGGAAACGCTTCTTGGTTGACCATCTCGTTATATCCTGATCAGGGTATATTAAAATTATCTCAAGGCTGTAACATCCAGGAGAAGATGTCGGATAATGTACCGGTCTCTCAGTTTTTGAGTCATCGATCTGAAATTTTGCATAAGATATTTTTCTTCAGGAAGCTGCTCTTTTTTTGCACATGATAAGCTATAGGATATAGCTGCTACCAAAACTGATCAATCAAAATCAAGATAAATATATTTTTACCCTTGTATGGTAGATATGCTCCTATGGAGAATATTATAGCTTCAGGATTTTATCTTGTTTTTCTTTTTTGATAGTAATAATTTAATTAACCGCTTCTTATGTGAACCCTAATTCGTTTCACAACATAACAACCTTTTTGTTTGCGTTAGTTCAAAAGCTTTTAAGATATTTATTAATAGTGTGATATTTTTAGAACTTACTTGAGTGAAATAATGGTCAGTTATTCTGAATAAACTTTATAATATCCCTTCGCCTATTCATATAAAGGTTTATACAGGGTTTTCCAATAAGTCATATGATTTCTTAAAAAAAAATAATTGTTAAAGAAATTCAAATGTTTTATTTAGTGTGATACAATTATGTTCTTAAATATTAATGTGTTCTGAATATAACATCATTCAAATGACTTCCACGACTTCTGTTGCAGGAACGAATTCGATGAACATAATTTTCGTGCTCTTTTTCGCCTAATTCCAGTCGTACGCCATGGATAGCAATTCAATATTGGCTTCTAAGCGTGTATAGAGTCTGGTTTATTGTTAAAACCTATTACTTCAAATAACCCCACAGGAGTAGTCTAATGGTGTTAAATCACAACACATTTTCTTAAAATAATCGAATTTCCAAACTTTTCTCGCAATAATTCGGTTGTTGCACGTGCTATGTGGCGTCTTGTTGGAACCTTGTTGTCAAGCTCAACTTCTTCCATTTGCGGCCATAAAAACTTGTTAACTCGATCTATACGCTCTCCATTGAGAGTAACGGTGAAAAGAAATACAGATCATGACATATTAAAATAGCCGGCACTTGTCGTGCTAGAATTCATATCATCCCTGTTGGAAAACCCGTTATAATATTACCTTACACCACAACTAGTTATTATGAAAACTTTGCTCTAACAAATACAAAACGAACTTAAACAAAACAGGAAGCCACTTGAGTAAGTAGTTTGAAAAGCTTTTAATTTTGATTTCTCTCCAAACATAACCTAAAAGTTATCAATAAACCACATAAAAATCTGTTGCCAAATTTTATTCAATACAAAGGCCAGCCAACAAACCGTCTCAGTTTTCATAGCCAAACTTTATCCAACAATAGACAGACATTAGTGGCATTAAAATGTTTAATAAGCTTAAAGCGTCCGCCGGCCGTTACGCAGTTATGGACTACTTTGTTGGTAGGTTTTGATATTTTATATGCTATTCATGAATTTTGTCCAGCTTCTAGCCCTTATATGGCAGTTATTGTTTACACATCATTGAATTCTATGCGGGCACAGGATAAGCTTTCATTTAAGTGTATGTGTGATGTGCTTTGATTTTATTACTAATATTTGTTTATTATGAACCCAAGCTTTGGAATCCGATAGGCAGTAAGGATAGAGACACATATACATATAAATTTTTATTTGTATAGTTGGTTGACTGAGCTTTATTAGGCAATTGCTATTTAATATTGCTTAAAATTAACTGTATAATTTTGGCTATAAATGGCCTCGTAAAAGGTAACTATGTGTTAAAAATTGATTTACTTTACTTTCGTTTTCGTTTACTAAAATCATCTGATAACGGTTATATATCGAAACTTGTTTTGATCAATTTCACTCGCTTCAAAGGTTTTGCGTCTGCTGCTCACTTTAAATATAGTATGCTAATTAAAATTTATGTTTCTGGCGTCTTCTTCTTTGTTTAAGTAATTTTCTGCTAAATTCAGCTGCTGTGAAAGTCTTTCAGAAGTTTCTTCGAGTGTCTACTTTATCACGAACATTAGTTTTCAGTGTAGGTTGTAAAGCCATTTCCATATCTCTTATAGATCGAATCAACACAGTTAGGTTAGTTTTCGGTACGAAGCAATCGGTTCATATTTCCTGAGCTTTTGCAAAAACGGCGTAAAGTAGAGGTCTAAAAAGAGATGCTTGTTGTCCATCCATATATTAAACGCAACACTACTGGTGACGAAACTTATCGAATGGGAAGAATTAAAATTTGCTGAAGGCACTGAGAGTCATTCCAGACGAGGCTTAAACAAATATGTGGAAAAGTAGGTGAAGCACTGGCATTGTATATGTATATAATTTGAAATCGATAATTAAAATTTATATTAAAATACGTGAAAAAAGTTACTTAGTGAGTCCGGAACAATTTTGATCAGATAGTATGCCAATATGCTAACAATGAGTCATAAAAATAATGACGAGAAAATTTTTTTTGTTGAAAATTTACTCAGAGGAAACTATTTATATTTTGCTGTGGCCGGTACTGGAACTCATCCAGTATTAACGTGCTTGTATATAGCAGCTTGAGGGAAGCCAAAGCGTCTTCTCCATATGATTACTTGAGATAGTTGCCTTAGTCGCTCTGACCTAGGGTCAGGCTAAAGTGGAGACATGTATTTTTAACAGTCAGGAACACAAGAGACACTGTTAGAATGATAAAAAAAATCTGAGCGGTTTCTTAGACTATGATAACAGTTGTCTGCGCTATGTAATAAGAAATTGTATATAAAAATATAATATAATAATTAAATGTGATGTTGGAAGAAAATTACGTCGTTAAAAGCCGTAAGCAATAGTCACGAAAATATTAAGTTGGAGCTGGAAGTTCGTTTCCATAAAATCTGAATCAAAGTAATTAGAACGGACTTCAAAGCTATCAACTCGGTAATAATTCTTTTACTCCCTCTACAACTCCAGTTGTAGGTGTCGTTCTAGGTAAGAGGTGTAATATTTGAACAGGTCTTTATATTGGGAGGAGTAAGGGCGGACTTTCTTATAAGTTAGAACTGTTTGGACCCTTATCACGACATGATAACCGACTGTTTAATGCCTGAAATTGAAGCTCGTGATGTGGGCGATATTGGTTTCAACAATACGGCGTCACTTCCCGCACATCGCACCAATCAAGGGATTTTATTGAGAGTACACTTTGGTGAGCAAATAATTTCAAGTTTTGGGCCAGCTGATTGCCATTTAGCGGTCGAAATGCCCGAACGAGTCATCGAAAATTGCACTTCACGGGTGGACCATCTGAGACGTACCCACGACCAATATTAGAACGAGATAATCTTCAAAAAAAAAAAAAAAAAAAATGTCAAATGACATTATTTCGATTGATAATAAACCTTTTGTTTTCTCTCGGATCAAGTTTTGCTTCGCTATGAAAGAAGACCGAGCAAACAATAGTCCAGGAAGTTCCTGCACTTTTTAGTAAGGAAAGTAAGAGTTATAATAATAAGAGCTGATTATTATACAAACTAGTTGAAGCCACAAATGTCATTATATCCTGAATTGGGTATATTAATCCCCACCACCAAGTTTGTAACTCTCTGAAAGAAACGTCAGCGACCCACTAAATTATATACTACTCTGATCAAATTGAAAGGTGAATTTTAAATGTATCGGTAATTTTTTTTCTGTAAGTTGGTAGTACTGTTAGTGACAACTATTCAAAATTTCACACAAAAATATTCATTAGTATGTGAGATACGTGTTGTTTTGTGAGGCTCTAAAAGTGAATTCTTCGACTTCTGTCTGAATTTAATGAACAAAGAAGTGCGATAATGCACCATCTCATACTGCATTGGTTATTCGTGATGAATTCGCCAAATTTTCAACTAATATAGTGCCCCAACCACCACATTCGCCTAATTTACTTTTGTGTAACTTCTGGCTATTCAGCAAACTCACATGATCAATCCGAGCACCGTTTTAACTAATTGAGGATATAAAAGCTGAATCGAAGAAGGCTCTGATGCAGCAAGAAGGGGATTTTCCAAGCGCTATGATGACTGGAAAATTCGTTGGCATAAGTGTATTGCAGCGGGAGGAGATTACTTTGAAAGAGATGAAATGGACAAAATTCACCTTTCAATTTGATCACAGGGTATATTTAAATGACAAACTGAGTCGTTTTAGTATTGATCGTCTATCTGTCCGTCTATATATATATGAACTAGTCCCTCAGTTTTTGAGATAACGATCTGAAATTTTTCATATGTCGCTTAATCTCCAAAAGGCTAGTTATATGTCGGCCCACTACAGCACACAGTTGCCATATAAACTTATCGATTAAAATCCAGTCCTGGTATGGAAAAATTTTGCATTTGATAAGATATTCTCACAAAAGTTGGCGATTATTATTGTCCAATTAAAATCAAGATCAAAGTGATGCCTGAAGAAACGTGAAGGGAAGGAGATATGTAGCTCCGATGTAGCCGAAATTAAAGTACGAGTATTTTCTTGCATTTAGTACAAATTCATATTGTTTATTTGTTTTATGATATTTCATTAATATTAAAAGTCGTTTCCCTGCTGCTGTTCTTGTTTTCTTTTAAAAAATAATACTCTTGAATCGAAAAAAATACTCGAAATTCTTAACATTGTTTATTTTTAAAAGTGCTCTCACCAACTTTCCGCTGTGAACCCAAAAAAGCTCATAAGTTAAAAAATAATAAAAGCAAAGCTTCGCAAAGTTTATGATGGGGAAAGTTCTACGAAGGTGTTTTTCCGAAGGCTTAACTAATAACGCTGGTTTCAAGCAGCGAGTGTTGCCAATATGCATAAATACATGAATGTTTACATTAGACACTTATGTAGGCCAAGTTGTATGACTAAAGCTGCAGCTAAAATTGGTTGTTACCTGAGCGCTTAGCAAGTTATAAAAAAGATTATTTGGCTCACCGACTTCGCTACGCAGGGATGCATTAATGGCTATTACAAAATTTGTTGCAAGCAACTGAGTGTGTGTGTGTGTGTGCGGGGTTAAAAGTTTCTTCAAGAATAACAACTCAAAACAGGAAGCAACGAGGCAAATGACGCGCAACAAAGTTTTGAACCAAAAACCAAAACAAAAAAAAAAAAATGCAAAAATATACTAAAAACGTTGCGTTAGAAGAGTAAAAAGTTTGCGTTGTTGCAGTAAACAAATTGCAGCAAGGTGCACTTCGATGACGCCACCGAAGCGGCGCGGCTGCTTGCAGCGCACGGCAAGGCAAGGTAATTGCTCGTGCTTAGGTTCCTGATAAAACTTTTCGTATTGTTGCTGTTGTTGTTGTACGCTGATAATATTTTCCTACGTTGTTATTGTTGTTGTTTTGTGCAGTGCTGCCGTTTTGGCGCAGAACTTTCGCAATCGCAACCGTAATTTATGATGTTGCACGGTATTTATGCATTGTGTGGCAGACAGTTGAAGTTCACTTTCGACGCTTTCGCCGTTGACGCCAATGATTTGCGCTCTTGTCGCCTGCAACTGGCGCTACTGTGCTTCAAACTGTCGTTTTTTACCTTATGCATCCTTGCAACAGCGACAGTAGCAAACGTGACCACCTACGCTGCGGCGCCACTGAGTGGTTGTTGTTCTTGTATTTTAGTTACTAATATTGCAGCTGATGACAATAGTATTGAAATTAATGACTTAGACAGTTTTTTTACCGTTAAAGTTTTGTAACAAAGTGCTTACAAAACAATGTTGCAAGCACAAGAAAACCGCAAAGTCTGTGCGGTAAATATTATCAGGCACAAAATTTATGCTTCGCTTTCACCTCCTTGACTTTCGAATGAGTATGAGGGCGCACAATGACTTCATGACATGGCAGACATTTCGGTTGCAACTGTAGTGGCAAGTGTTGCAAGTAGCTGACATGCCTTTGTTATCCTGTCTCAGCGCTCACACGTTACCGTACAGTTACATATGCAGTTGTAGTCATTTTATACATCAATTATGACACATCATTGTTACTCTGTCGCGTTCGTTCTGTCAGTGTTGCCACTTAGTTACGTGTAGCGATGTATGTGAACCGAAACAATGTGGCTCGCCACACGATTTTGACGACTGTTGTTCGGTACGCCGACACTTTTGACACAATCATCGCGCCTGCAACTGTGTTCCGTTGCTTGTTTGCTTGTTTCTGTTGTTTATGCGACTCCTGTGTCCTGACTACAAGCAGTTGCAATTGCAACATACTTCATTTCACGTCGCTGTTGTTGTTGTTGTTGTCGCTAGTGTAGTTGTTAAGCAAGATGTTAACATGACTGGGACTCGCTTTCGAAAGTGTCAGCGCAATTATTTGCTCCTTCTCCTGTGATTCGGGTAGTGTTGTTGTAGAGCGTTGTTGCCTCTTTCAAGCAGAGTTTCTTAATTAGACTTAAAAAATATTTAGTCAAGTTTTAATTGTTGAAAAGTTTATAGTTTGATGTTGGCTTTAATATTTAATAAAAAGTTGAGTTTTTAGAGACTGATCAAATTTGATCCGGACCGGTCGCGCTTATCAGTAAATAATATTTTTTATTATGGAACAACCTTCCTTATGTTCGTGTGAAGTTTTTTGATCTTCATTTGTTACTAGTATGCGCTTGTTGTGGTTTGGTTGGAAAGATTTTTCGAACAATTTTTGCCATGAAAAATAATTAAACTAGTAGTTTGCTTGAATTTTGGTATTTCCAATATTAGTGGAAAATATTCCGAAAGTTTTTTGGAGAGTCTACTTTACTCGGTGCGCAAGTGTTTCAGGGGCACAAAAGCATTCAGTGAAAGTCTTTGTGTTTTTGCAGGCAAATAACTGGTCCAAGTGGTATTTGAGGTCTTGATTTCAGGTGAAGGTTTTCACATCTTAAAAATTTTCTAGAGCCCGGAACAAGTAACAGTCTGTAGGTGCCAGGCCTGAAGAATATGGTGATTGTTGCCACATATTCCATTCAAGCTGTAAAAGTTTTTGGGCGAATCATGTAACTTGTATGAGGTCTCGCATTATCCTGCTGAAACACTATACGTTTTTTATTGAACAATTCTGGGCTGTTTTTTTTTGAGGGCATCATTTAATTGATACAGCTGATTACAATACACTTCGTAATTATTCCTGATATTGTCAACCAAAAGCGAATTCCAAATGATCCCTTTTGAAATCGCACCAAACAGACAACATAATTTTTTTTTTGGAAACTCGAAGGCCGGATTTGGTTTGAGCTGGTTTATCTTTTTTAGATTGTGAGCTCTTGCGCTTTACATTCTTGTAAACAACCCACAATTCGTCTCCTGTAACAATGCGTTTCAAAATTGGATCACTTCCTTGGCGTTTGATAAGCCTCTCGCTGTGCGACGAACCAAATTTCGTTCTGTAAGAACATGAGGAACCCATATGCCATAGTTCGAAATTATTTCTAGATGTTGCTTGAATTGTATTTTTACCCTTCAGATGACGAAATAGTAAAATATGCCGAATATACTGTTTTCGATCTCTCAACTTTGGTAGTGCTCCATACAAAAATTCTATTGTATAACACTAAGAAATTTAAGATTTTTTTTTTTAAACAAGCTTAACTGTATCAGGTGCTCAAATACAATATATAACAGTAAAGCGGTTAAAAGCGAAAAAATCAATAAGATCAGCTATTGTCAGCAAACGAACTAACTTAGTGAACGACCCAATAATTAGTTGCTTGAAATTTGACGACTTGCCATCAGACCTAGCCTTTGGATGGTACTAAATACCAAAAGACTCGAATCTTATGCAGAAGCGTAAAAAAGTCTAAATTCAAGCTAAAAGCTTTCATTAGCTTAGCTATAGTATATATAATACCTGAAATCTGGTCCATAATGGAGGCTCTGGAAAATTAACCTTTAGTTCAGACTTTTATTAATCTACACATATGTAGCCTGATAAATAATTCACAACAAATGTTTAAATATTTATAATTTGAAGAATTTTGCAGACAAATCCGCAAAGCAATGCACTAATGAAAGCTCTATTCAAAGCTTTTACTTAGTTCATTAATAATGAATTACTTCTGCTTAGATCCTTCCTAACATCCACAAATTCCTTTTTGAGATACTCTTTTAGTATGAATACAGTTATAAAAGCACTGTAAAAGCTTTTAAAATTCAAATACAAAATTAAGTAGTAAAAAAAGTTAAAATAAAACACTTCCAAAAACAGTTATTATCACACTTACTCAGCAGGTTTGTAGACAAAAGTCGACAAGTACATAATTTATGAATTTTGCCCTTCGCCAACTTGCAACACAAGCTTACAGTTAAATACACACACATATACACACGCATATAAAAAGCATGCGACTGCACACACGCTTCTCTGGCTAAGTGGAGTAGAGCATCGAGTCAAGTCGTTTGGAGAGTACTCCACTTGACTTGCCCTAACTTGACTGACATCAAGTGAAGATTTTAAAAGCGCACAAATAAAAATGCCAAAGCTACGAGAGTATTGCATTGTAAAGAGGAGCAAAATATGATTTTGTGTCGGTATAAAAGTGTACTAGACCTTTTAAATATATTTTGGAAAGATTTTGCTAAAAGTTGGTGAAAGCTCAGTGCCTGAACTTTCGACTATTTATTTTCTAATTACGAGGTTTTCACAGAATCTTCCTTATGAGGGGCTTGCATCTTGTCTTACCGAGCGACGTCTTTTATTTTATAAAGAGAAAATGGTTGATGATATTGAACGTGAGGAACTGAGAGTGAAGAAAATATGAAATTTTTACGATTATTTCACCTTTGAGTCTAAACACGATTAAAATAATCATCTGATGAAGTCTTTTGGCCAGAGCTCTACAGAATCTCAATTCGGAGGATGATCCCTTTCAAACTCAAGTACAAGATAAATGCTATGGCACCTGACTAGATGATCTTTGACTCGCTTATAATCTTACTGACTTTGAAATCATTCAGTCTGCGGCACAGTATAATATCTTTCAATGGATTTTAAAGACTATTACAGATAAGACTAAAACTTATCTGAGACAAGAACCTTCAAGTCTTTGCTTTTCCTTTATTTGGTTCACGTCTAGGCTAAACTTTTAAAGGTAATTTTCAATATGTATTACAGAAAAATTTTCCATTGAATTTTAACATTTTCAAATACTAATGTAAAACCATCAAAATCATCGCTGATTTGTCATACAAAGAATATACTCTGGCATCCCTATATGAGATATGAGCATGTCACAATTTCAATCCATTTTCTTGTTCACATTATGTAAACTTTAAAATTTTGCTCCAGTTTTACAGGTCACCTATTCCACATGCATCAAAGTACCTCCCCTCCTCATTCCCTTGCAACAATTGCTTAATGTGTAATAGACTCCATTTCAATGTAGTAACGAGACAACATGCGACTACAAAGCATTTGGCTGACAGCAACATCACGGGGAAACACGGGACATGAATTCTTTTGAAGTCATTGTTTTGAAGCTTATAAATATTTACATGCAACATACTTACTTACATACATACAAACATCTGGATTGCAGTTTTTCCATTTCTTTGTTTTCGCTGCGTACTTTTCTGTTGTTTACATTTTTGTTGTGCGGTAAGAGCGTACTCACCAGCCCAGTTATGATTGCAGCGGCATATGCAAGCTGCAACTTGCAATCTGCAGTCTTTGTGTGTGTGTCAGTGCATTCTCATTTTGCTTCTACTCGGGCGAAAGGCGTACTTGACAGACATTCGCTCGTTGCATGAAAGTCATATTGGCTTAGCATACTTTTAGGCGATTGAAAGCTTTGTCTACGTCGTTTTTTCTCACTTTGACTGCTTGAAATAGGGTCGATTAGTTGTGGGGCAGGCCATAAAGCGAAATTAAAGGGGGAGTCTAGTGCGTTGAAAAATTACATGCAAAGTCGGTAAACTGAGAAGGGGTGAAGGGTGCATTGAAAGGAAGGGTTTTTCCTTTTGAATGCATTTTTCGTTCTCACACCACCAAAATAAAAGCGCAAAAAGAAACTTTTTGGATTATTATTAAAAAACGCGGACTGAATTCAAAATGTGATTTACTAGAAGAGGGAAGAGTAGAACTCAAGGGGAAGAGTTTGGCGCAAAGTCCTAACTAGTTTCACATTTGAAGGTGAAAACTCTGATTTTGGTAAAGATCTTCCAACTCTTGTAGGTTTCAAAGTGGTGATATATTGGTTCTTGTTTAGGGCATACCGAAATTATGGAGGGAACTCTTTTGCAGCCTTCTGAACAGAATTGAAAATGTTACAACTAGAGATGGCGAACCCGATTCCCAAATCGATGACGATAGAATAGATTTTCCATTGTCCGACTTTGATGAGGTTCGAATGGCAACTGCCAAATTGAAGAACAAAAAAAGCGGCAGGACTGATGGATTAGCGGCCGAGCTGTTCAAATACGACGGTGTGGAGCCCATCATCAGCAAACTTATTCGACCTTATCGGCGTAGCTTAAGTAATAGAAAAACCAATCAGACTTTTACCATGCGCCAATCTTGGAAGAGACTTGTGAAAGGAAGACACACGAAACCTCTTCGTCGATTGTAAAGCCGCCTTCTACAGCACGGAAAGGAACTTCCTCTTTGCCGCAAAATCTGAATTTGGTATCCCCACAGAGCTAATACTGTTGTGTAAACTAACTTTGAGCAGCACCAAAAGCTCCGTTAGAATCGAAAAGGACCAACTTCAACCCGTTCAATACCAAGTGAAATTTCAGACAAGGAATCACTCTTGCCAACAGATGCTACTTTAGACTGAGTAAGCAATTGAAAGGTGATCTCGACGAACAAAGATCGAACTCAATAAGTCACTCTGGTCCTACTGTATGGTACATCTGATAAGCTGTCCTTAGGAGTTTTCGAGAGAAAGGTTTAGCGGTAGATTTGTGGTCCTTTGTGCATTAGCTACGGCGAGTACCGCAGTCGATGGAACGATGAGCTGTACGAGATATAGGGCTACATTGATATAGTTCAGTGATTCTGAGCGGCAGCTCTGTCTAGGTCATGTTGTCTGGATGGAAAAGAACATTCCAACTTTGAAAGGGTTGATTCAGTACCCGGCGGTGGAAGCAGAGGAAGAGGAAGACCTTAGTTCCAATAGAGAGATCATATGGGAAGAACCAGGCTGCACTTGGTATTTCGAATTGGCGTCAGATAGCAAAAAAGAAACGACGGTCGCGCTGTTATTAACTTGGCTATAACCGCGTAACCGATGTCTATGACAGTAAAGAATAACTTCCTAAACGAACCTTTGAAATTCCGAAGAATTTACAATTCCCTTAAATTCTTTGAAATAACTATGGGGAATGCAAACCTGTGCAACCGAACCGTTAAAGGTAAACATATATTATCATATGCCTCGAGCAACATGTTTCAATGACTAAAGAGTGTTTATGAGCACAAAATGATCAATCAAATATTAATAATTTCTATGATACTCAACACTTACAATTTCTTGTATTTTCATACTAAACACCAACTACACGCAATAAACTCACATTAAATTCAAAACTTTTTTCAACGCCAACACATCGCATATCCTGTTGCACAAAGCAGCAAAACGCAAAAAACCAAAAACAACACATATCCTTTTAACGAACTTCTCTACTACTCAAGCGCTCGGTTGACAAGCGTGGAAACGAAAATCTCATGTCCCGGACAAGATATTTCCAAACGATTTAACAACTGAATTGAATTTGTTACGCTCCCCCGCACCATGTCGCCCCACCAACTCACCACAATTTACAGATATAAACGAATGACGAGGATAATAGAGAAATCGGAAGCGGCTGCGACAGTCTGCTATAAGCATAAATACATACCAAGCGAGGGCTTAGACCATGGTCATGTGTGTCTGTCTACATAAATACGCAGACTAAATGGTTGGACACAGCGTTGCCGTCGTTATCACTAACTTTTACGCTCATACTTATGTTTATTTGAGTGTGTGCGCGTGTGTTTGTGCAGGTCATACTCCCATTTCTAGGTTTCATGTAACAATGCCATCATATCAATTTCAATAAACTTCATATGAATGTGTTGAAAAACACGTTGGCGATACTACTTACAATATTTTGAGTTTTTATTGCTTGTTCTTGCTGTTGTTGCTTTGCTATTTTATTATGAGCCCTGCGGTGAAAAGTTGGTTTTAGAAAATGATTTTTTTTCCACTGGATTCGTGTTTGGAATATGTAAATTTTTAAATTTTTTTTAACAATAGAATTTATTTTTAAATACAACTTGTATATTTTTCGAAATAATTTTGAAAATTTTGGAGTCAACCTTTATGAGTGATAATAATGAAGAAATTCGCTATATTTTAAAATGTTTGTATAAATAAATAAAAAATAAGCTTGCCACACAAGCCACCAATGAAATTTGTGAAGTTTACAGAGACGATGCTTTATCAGTGCGTGTAACACCACAATGCTTCGCTCGCTTCCATTCTGGAAATTTTGATGTGAAAGAACTGGTTAATATATCGTTGAGAACGTTGATGAAAGTATGGAAAATATTCAACAGGACCGTCACATAAGCAGCTATGACATCGCTATGAAACCTAAAATTCATCATCAAGCAGTTTTGAACCATTTAGAAAAGGCTGGCTACAAAACGAGGCTCGATGCTTGGGTAAAACATGAATTGTCTGTGAAAAATTTAATGGGCCGAATTAACATCTGCGCTTCTATGCTGAAACGAAATGAAATCGAACCATTTCTGAAGCGATTGGTAACAGAAGATGAAGAGTGGATTAAATACTGCAACAACGTGCGAAAAAATCTTGGTCCAAGCGTGATGAAGCTCAACAAATGGTCGCAAAGCCAGGATTGACGCCTCGAAAGGTTATGCTGAGTGTTTGTTGGGATTGGAAAGGAATCATCCACTATGAGCTGCTTCAGCCTGGTCGAATGACTGATTCTACATTTATGTACTGTCAACAACTGATGACATTGAAGCAAGCAATCGAAAAAACCGGCCAGAACTGATCAACAGAAAGCGCTTCGTCTTCCATCAGGACAACGCTAGACCACACACATCTTTGATGACTCGGCAAAAACTGGGAGAGCTTGGCTGGGAAGTTTTGATGCATCCACCATATAGCCCTGACCTTGCACCATCGGCCTACTATTTGTTTCAGCCCATGCAGAACTCCCTTAATATAGAAAAGTTGGCTTCAAGAGAAGCCTGTGAAAATTACTTGTCGCAGTTTTTCGCCGAGAAACTGGAAGAGTTTTACACTTATGGAATAATGTCTCTATCGGAAAAATAAGTCGAAGTTTGATTAGAAATATGAAAATCCTTTTTCGACTACCTAATACAATATATCGCTCTTGAGTTTTGGCCTGGCGAATCGAAATCTCGAGCATAATATGGTTTCGAAGAAGACTTAATAAAAAAATGCAGTAACAAGGTTAGAATAATTTTGATGTTACAAAGGTTTTTAGTATGCAAAATAGATGTGACAGTATCTGACAGTTATCAATTAACTATAAAAACATTTTTTTAAGATGCGTGGGGCATAAGACCTGAAATCATCGTAAGATTACTAGCCTTAACTAGCTTAGGTTTTGAAGTTAAATACGCCTATTAAATTTGAGGGGAATCAAGGACTCAACGCTTCGGAATTTTAATTTCTATATTACCCTAATACCCTACAATCCTAATAAAAACCCTGGAATAATGACTACTCATGGCACACATCAGCAGTGACCGACTCTTTACTTACTCTCGCTTTCTTTATAGAGTATTTTCAACTGCTTTGGAGACGTCAAACTTTGCAAGTTGTCGAATAGAACAACAACCGGTATAAATTACATAAACTGGCATAATAAAATTGAACTAGAGCCATATATGGATAAACCACTTTGGTAAGATATCCACATACATAATTTTTGGTTGTGAGCTCAATTGTACAACTTTGACAAGACAGCACAACTCAAGTTTAACGAGCAGGGCTGTGGCGAATCGAAGATAACACTATCAAATTTCAGCATTTTTCATTCAGTTTCAACAGTTTTGACTGCAGGGTAGCTTGTTTGACTTTTTTTCGGCGCTCACAACCAATATAAAAGCAGCTAATATGCTGCGCAGACAATCGTAAAAATGTGAGTATTATGAAGTTCAACGTAGGTGACTGTCAAGGTATGGCAGCACTGACGCGTCACAACAATGGACTAGAAACTCTATTAAGCGGCAAACTCTCGTGTGACAAGTGAACGCATGTGTGTATGGGTGTGTGTGTGTGTTTCATTTCAAACTGCCATATGAAGACCAAAACTGTCTAAGCAGTAAAAAACAAAGAGAGTTGTGCGCTTAGATGACAGAAAAAAAAAATTGACACACACACAAACACACATTCATATATGTACATATGATATGACAAGCTCTGTGGAATAGCAGACATTTCAGAGTGACATGCAATCTAAGCTACTTGTGCAAATAAAAACGAAATTTTTATTTTGTACTTTATACATTTGGCTTTAAGCTGCGCTTCGCTTAGTGCCGCTTCTTCTTCTTCTTCGCCTTTTACACATTTGTGCGCCGGCGACAGGCAGCATACACTTGTGATGTCACTAGTTTAGCGCAGATTTGCTATTCTGCAAAAGAGTGCGTCTGTACATATATATGTATGCATGTGTGCGTGAGCATGTGTGTATGCGTGTACATGTAAGTAAGCGTGTGTGCGTGCTTGTAAAGGTATCCTGCTATCACATTTATTTCCGGTAATATTTGGATTGTTTTGATTTTTGTTTGTTTGGGGTTTCTTTTGCGAATCTTTCAGTGTATGTGTGTGTGTGCGTGTTTTTTCGTTGGGGATACCTTGAAGGGGTCCAGTGCGCATACAGTTCAACTTTAGTACTTTTTAATATAACGGAATTTGCGCTGCAGTTCTCTACTCTTTGCGGACTTTTGTGTACCAAAAAGAGAAAAATCAAACGCTTTGCTAGTTTTTGTTATTGTTTTACAAGCAATCCATTGTTTACTGGGGACTCTGTGAACTTTGCAACGCTGCCTGGTAAAGCAATTGTCCGGTAAAATTTTTTGTTTTTTTTTCGCATCTACGGTATCCCTTTTTATTCTATTTACTGCCCTTGTTTATTTTCATTTGTAGGGATTTGTTACAAATTCTTGTTAAGTTTGTTTGGTTTGCGTTTTTTTTGTTTTTACTCAGTTTATTTGATTTTCTGTGATAATGCTGAAAGTTTTATATGGACCACGAAATAGGGGTTTGCATTATTTGCAGGGCTTACAGGTAATACGCTCACGTGTGCGAAAGCAATGAAAAATTATTGGATATATTTGTTTAAGTTTACATGCATAAATATAGATATATGCATATATTTACATACATACATACATATATGTGTATCTATGAATTGGAAATGTAAAAATAAAGGTCAAATTGAAATTTGCAAACTTAGAAAAATGCAAGAACTTTCAGATTTAGGTGCTCAAGATATTCCTTTGCGGATCAATTTTGTAGCCTGAGCTAATGGATAAATAAATAAAGTGTAATCCATTTCGAGAAACATTCTTTGGCATTTATTTTTGAGGATGACTTCTTTCAAATATTGGCCGCTGCTACGTCTCAGTTGGTCAATCCTTTGAGTCTAATTTTCGTTGATTCGTTCGAGCACTTCCACTGGCAACTGGCGAATGACACGAGTGATGTTTTGTTCTAAGGCTTGAATCGAAGCGGGATTGTGTGCAAGGGCTTCAGACTTTACATAAGGGAAAGGTCTAGCGGTGTGTTATCACATGATCTTGGTTTCCAATCGAGCGGTAAAAAATGTGAAATTATCCATTCATCGAAGTGTTCTATCAATAAATTGACGGATACGATATGTGGAAAGTGGAGCATTATTTTGAAGAAATATGGAATGATGATTTCACCGGCACACAAACCACATCAAATCGTTCTTTGTTCTGGATGATAGATCTTGAATTTCTTCAGGTAGCTCTACCTCCCAAATGCAGCAACTTTATTTGTTTATATATCCTTTGAGCCAGAAATCGGCCCCATCGCTGAACAAAATTTGGCTCGAAAATCTCGGATCTTCTTGGAACATTTCAAGAGCCCATAGAGCGATATCGCTTTAGAAGGTCTATCGGCTTTAGTTTTTGCATAATTTGTCTATTGTACGCTTTCAATTTAAGATTTTGACGTAAAGTGCTTCAAGACGGTCTTCGTGTACCCTGTCAGCTACGGTTGCCATATTTTCTTCACTGCGTGCTGGACGTGGTCTATTCAGTTGAATATTATCCAGTAATGAATTCTGAGTCTCAAGACTGGTGATGTTTTTGCGATGGTGCACGCATAGTAGGCCAATGATGTCGACCATAAGTAGAGCGAAGCACGTGAAACATATTTTTTACAAAACATGAGTTTTCGTAATAAATTTGAACGATTTGCTAACGTTGCTCAGGCCTAAGTCTTTCCATAAAAAAATCCCAAACAATACCGAACCAAAATAACATAACAGCTTGACACGAATCACGCGTGATCTGTCAAAACAAGGCTATTGAAAAAAGTCTACTTGGATCAGTTGGACATTCACAGAGAATGTAGAAAGCTGTTTCCTTATTCCTTTACAGCTTGGAGCTTGTATTAACACATGGTCTACAAATGGCTAAGTCCTCAATATAGTAGTTTTGAGTCTGTATAAGCGCAGAAATACGGACGATGACGAATGAGTTGAAAAAGCATTGGAACAATCGAGAGAAGTGTTTAGAACTTTACGAGATCTTTGAAGTCCACCGAATATGGAAAAAGATGGATCCGCGAACTATATGAGCTCTCCAGCGACATAGACATAGTTAAGCACATGTAAACCCAACGAATGCGCTGGTTAGGCCATGTCGTTCACATGGAAGATACTGTCCTAGTGAAAAGTTGTTTCGATCCAAGACCCATGATTGGAAAACACAAGGTGGGCTGACGTGACTTCGCCAAGGATAGAGGCAACTGACGAAGTTGTGAGACCTCGGACGACACTGAATCTATTAAAAAAACCTATTTAAAAAGTTCTTAGTTTTTGTCTCGTAATACTTAGACCATATCTGCTTCGTCAATTTACATTTGGTTATAAATTTCAATCTGTTCTGACCTGTTTCTTCAAATTGTGTATGGAACTGACTCTTGATTCTTTCTAGCGGCCATGAATTCCTCTCTGCCGCGGATTCGTCTAGTGAGCATCCTGACTTGGCCAATTTGTCCGCTTTTTCGTTGCACAAATGGAGTAACCAACCAGTTGGCTGAAAGCTTTCTATATAATAATTGTTGATGAAAATAATAGCAATACCGCCTGGCTGTCTGAAGATAAGGTAGTTTTTGAATACGCCCGTAGTTATTCAGTAAAGATCAATAGGTATTTTTTAAGCCTTGTATTTTCGCTTGTAAGTTGTTAGCTGAGAGATATTAGGATCTTTGGAGTATATTTCTATCACTGTAAATTATAAGCCAATCATCACTTTGTTCTTACCAGAAACAATAGTCTTGGGTCGTAGTATTTTTTGTCATTCTGAGAACTATATTGATCTACTTCCATTGATATTGCTGACGTGCGGCTCCGGAGTTACACTTTTTTATCACGATGGATATTTAATATAATTATGATACCTTAGGATTAATAAAAAAATGTTTCGTTTGTGATTTTATGTAAGTACAGAGCACGGATACTCGAGAATCGGAATTTTAAAATTTTTTTACTGGAATAGACAACCGTGGGGGCACTTAGTAAAATACATATCTCGGTATAGTTTCGTCTATTCAGAACTGCTGGACCGGTTCGGTAAGTATTTCTTTCAAACCACTTGACTATGATGAGTTATCATAAATTAGTTGATATTTTCATTGACAATTTCTTAAATCTTCTCTTCTATGGTATAAACGAGTTCACAATAAAAGTCGTACGAGTTCATATATTTTTGAAAAGCCAAGCTTAGCCAATTACTTAGTGATCTGCCTATAACCATATGTTTCTCATAACTTTTATTTAATCCAGATCAGTTGAAATCACTTTCAGAATTACTGAAAATATTCAATCAATATTTGGTTCGAATATGATTATCAAAAATATGATTTTCATGCGCACACTCACATAAGAAAATTTGATTGCCATATGAAAAAGTGTCGCAAAATGATATGTGCGACTAACATATGTACTATGTGTATGCCCATATATTTATGGAAGTGTCGCAGAAACTTTTATGGAAAACATTTCTGAATGCACACCAACACATTTCGTTAGGGGTGTTCTTATTTGAATAAATGTACACTGGCTATTCAGTTAGGCTGGATTATTAAGTAAAAGTCAGTGATCCACATGTGGGTCATATATTTAATATTGTATATAAAATATCCAAAAAAAAAACATTAAATATATTTAAAATTAAAAAAAAAAATATTTAGTTGTTTTCTAAATTTGATAGATTTTGAATTATACATGTGGAACATCAATTTTTCAAGATATGAACCACCCTACTAAGTTCACATCGTTTCGATTGAATTGATTTCATCGCGCATCCATAATGCCGCAGCAGCTGCGAACGCGAAATGCGAATGAAAAATGTGCCGAGGCGTTAAAGCCAGGAAGCGGGCATATAGCGAAAATCTGTGTCAGAGCCAATAAGTGGAAAACAGCGAGGCGGAAACAACATTTTCGCAACGTATGGATTCATATTGCTACATTTGTCTGTCGGAGTGTGTATGTCATAAGATTGCAGGCATATCACAGAGTCGTTGCTGTGCTGCCAAACAATATTATTGCATTAAGCGGGTGTTGCCAGGCGATAGCCAAGCCTTGATGGCATAACTAAATGAAGCATAAAATGCGAGAATTTGTTTGCAAATTTAACACATGTGGGGAGAAAAATGAAAAGGATATGGGTGAAGGTGGAGGAAAATTATGTACAGCAGCAGGTTCGAGAGGGATTTGAATATTAAAAGGAAGTTGTGATTGTCGAATTCCGAACTTTCATTTAGGTTCAACAAATGCGTTTTCTTTTTCAGATTTAAGATTGCATATGGCTTGGAAAATCCTTTCAATATTTTAATTTTTTGTAGCTTTTAATTATTAGGGTTCATACTGAGATATTTTAGAAGCATCCAGGTATCATTCTAGATTTGTCTTATTACTCTACGGTTGGATACCAATTGTGATAATACAATGATATTGTGTTCCTTGATTAGAACGGACTCCATTCATTCTGTACAATTTTTTTTACGGAAATGCAGAAGAAATCGCATATCTAGAAGACAACTATAGCCTGAATACGGAGAAATAGAACTCCCCTTTGACTGTTTGTCCTTTCGAAACAAATTCATAATGAACCACACCACAAATATCGAAAAAAAAAGATCATCACCTTGATTTTTGACCGGCTTTAAGGTTGATTTTTTGGGTTAAGACTCGTTTTTTCCCCTCCATTCCGATGATTGTTGGCTTGTTTGCATGTCAAACTCATAAACCCATGTCTCATCAGCAGTTCTAATACTCTCCATGAATGTGAGATCGGGATTCAGACAATGAAGCATCTCCAAAGAGACCAGTTTACGGTATTCGTTTTGAAAAAAATTCAGCTTTATTGGAAAAATCGAGCAAGAACGCGTTTCATACCCAAAATATCCACTAAAATCAATCGAACGGATTCGTGAGAGATGTTGAGCTCTCTTGCCATATCTATAACTCTTTCCTGACGATTTTCGAGCATCATATCCTTAAGTTTTTAATATATTCATTAGTTTGAGAGGTCGAAGGACGTCCAGAACGAGGAATGTTTTTAACGATCTTTGGACCGACGTTCAAGGGTTTGTATCACTCGTAGGCTTGTGTGTTTGATAAAACTGTATCGCCGCAAGCCTTTTCCAACATTCACAACGATGCCGCACAGGGAATTTGTTTATAATTACACAAACTTGAGACAAATTCTTAGTTTGATATTTTTATCTATTGTAAAATTCGCAACGAACTATTGAGGTATACCGACTTAAGCAGCTGCTGCAATCAAACTGTGCGACTGATCACGCTAATATTTAGCATAGTAACGAAGGACAGTTCTACCAACTTGGCAAAATATATTTTTGAAATATTGAATATTTACTCGGGAAATTTAAATTCTTCCTTTCCTTTTACTTTTTTGTCACAGTGTTCATATACCATTGACCAGATCTTCGAACCGATATCCTACCGTATGCTTACCACACTTAAGCCACCTACTCGCAGTCCAGTCAATGCTTGAAGCCGCTTTTAAACTGCACATTGCATAAGATCTCATTCATATACTCGTGTGTAGCATGTGAAATGCCGTTCCCTCTTGCCCCGTGTGGTGTTTGTGGGAGTTGATGTCAAAATGCGTTTGTCTCTCGATAACGAATTGATGCGAAATAAAAAGTAAATCTTCGTTGCTTCTTTTTCAACTATCAATTTGGGTATATTTTTTTGTGCCATACAATTTTCCCATATTTTATTTGACTTTGCAAACACTCTCTGCTTTGGCCATCAACTCCCTCGCATCGCCACTTTGGCAACTCTGTCCACCGCCAAGTGCAGCGTGTTTATGTATGGCATCGCGGTTTAGTGAAGTGTAAACCATTGAACTGTCATATATGCCGCATGTTAAGTGTCAGCGAAGTTGAATTGAAGTTTAAGCTACCGGAAAAGTGGTGCCACATATGCACAGAAATACCCACGCACTGCCACAACACATGCAAGCGCCGCAACATACCAAACTCGTTTGTATTCGCTTTGCTGCATTCGCACTTGTTGGTGTAATGGACTGGTGAATATGCACTATATGAAAATGTCATGACATTTTCCACCTTTTATACGCTTTTTAAGTGAAGTGCAAAAGGCAAATCGATTGAATGCGCAAAAAGGCGATATTTTTTCCATTTATTTGCTTTTTTCCTCACACTTTTTTTTAGATTATTACTATATGCGAGTGCCGCAACTGTATAACGGTTATGCAGAAATATCTATGCATATGCTGAGAGTTAAAAATATGCATAAATGTAAAAATGTTTGTGTACGTATGTACCTTTGGAAACTTATATGTCTATGTTTTTTTCGTATGTTTGTGTAAATAATTTTGCCTCTCTCTCTCGTGCATCGGCATTTTTGAGTGTACGGCGGCTATTATTTTTCACATTATTGCGGGAGTTGACATACTTTCAAGCGTTGTTGTTGTTTTATTTTCACTTGCGATGTATAAAATTTTGTTGCCATACATCATTTTGTCACTTGATTGTGACAGCAACAAAAATAGAGCAAAACTAAAAGGATTAAAGTGAAAAGTGTATTTATTTTTTATTTAAAACAAGAAAAAACGTTAACTTCGGTTGCACCGAACCCTTCACAGGTGCATTTCTGTTAGTAACTATGTGTCCAGTTTGTATGGAAGCTATATGCTATAGTAACCCGTTCTGAACAAGTTTTTTAGAGATTAAATTGTTACCTTAAAAAATAATCTATACCAAATTTCGTGAAGATACATGGTCAAATGTGAAAGTTGTCCATACAAGAACTTGATTCCGATCGTTCAGTTTATATGGCAGCTATATGTTATAGTGGTCCGATATCGGAAGTTTCGACAAATGAGCAGCTTCTTGAAGAGAATATGACGTTTGCAAAATTTCAAAAGGATATCTTAAAAACTAAGGGACTAGTTCGTATACATATATACAGACAGATGGACAGACAGACGGACATGGCTAAATCGACTCAGCTCAGCATACTGATCATTTATATATGGGGTATTCCATACCAAATCGACCACTTTTGAACCCGACCCCTTTAGATTTTGCTGAAACTTAGCCATCCTTTTCTATCCTTTGAAAAACATTTTTGAGAATTTTTTCAAAATTTTTTGACCAATTTTAAAAAAATTATGAATTTTGCAATTTTTTGCTAAAAAATGGCTTCTTTATTTTCAAATAGCCATAACTTTTGTAGAAATTGACTTTTGGGAACCATTTTTTTATTTAAATTTTTGTTTTTGAATGAACTTTTCGAAAAAATACAGGAAAAAAATTTAACACGATAAATTATATAAAATAATCGGTTTTTTTAAGTAAAATAGTAATTTTTTTTTTGTTTGAATTTCGCCATTTTTGTTTTTTTTGTTTTTTTTTCAAAAAAAACTTCAATTAATTTAACAACTATCCCTGCTAATCCCGGAGTGGGCCGATTTTTTTTAATATTTTTTTTACTTATTTAAAAAAATGAAAAATGAAAAAAAAAATTTTTTCCCGTAAACTTTATTTTTATCATATAAAAAATATAAATTAACGATTTTATGATATAATATTTACAATTTATAGACTTAATTTACGAATATAATGACTAAGTTTTATGATTAATACTGCTAATATCCAATGATTTCACAGAAACAAAAAAATACCAAAAAAATTTGAATCTTGGTGATTATATTCGTAAATTAAGTCTATAAATTGTAAATATTATATCATAAAATCGTTAAATTATATTTTTTATATGATAAAAATAAAGTTTACGGGAAAAAATTTTTTTTTTCATTTTTCATTTTTTTAAATAAATAAAAAAAATATTAAAAAAAATCGGCCCACTCCGGGATTAGCAGGGATAGTTGTTAAATTAATTGAAGTTTTTTTTGAAAAAAAAAAACAAAAAAACAAAAATGGCGAAATTCAAACAAAAAAAAAATTACGATTTTACTTAAAAAAACCGATTATTTTATATAATTTATCGTGTTAAATTTTTTTCCTGTATTTTTTCGAAAAGTTCATTCAAAAACAAAAATTAAAAAAAAAAAAATGGTCCCCAAAAGTCAATTTCTACAAAAGTTATGGCTATTTGAAAATAAAGAAGCCATTTTTTAGCAAAAAATTGCAAAATTCATAACTTTTTTAAAATTGGTCAAAAAATTTTGAAAAAATTCTCAAAAATGTTTTTCAAAGGGTAGAAAAGGATGGCTAAGTTTCAGCAAAATCTAAAGGGGTCGGGTTCAAAAGTGGTCGATTTGGTATGGAATACCCCATATATACTTTATAGGGTCTCCGACGCTTCCTTCTGGGTGTGACAAACATCGTGACAAACTTAATATACCCTGTTCAGGGTATAAAAATTGATGAATATATGTAATGTAAATAAATGTAAATTTTTAGCTTCCAGATCTATCTTGTAACAAATAAAGTCTATGTTAATCTATAGTTAAGGGGGCATACTCGTCTGTAATAAAAAAATCTATAAAATATTCTTTTTTTTATATTTGCAAAGTTTAACTATTTAAACTCTAATATTTTCAGAGACATACGTATGTACTTTGCCAGTTCGCGATACCCACGATTTCTTAGGTTCTACCGATTTAACTGAAATTTTTAGAGAGTCTTCTTTATAGACTTGTTTATGTCTGGAACTATCCATATCCACACATTTAATTTGTACTACGTTTGAAAAATTCGAAACAGTCAAAAAATACGATACAAAAAAATTAATTTTTTTTGCAGGTAGTCGCCATTTTGGGAAGTAAATTTTTCCAACATTTGACATGTTCTTCATTACTTGAGTACTAACCGAACGTTGCATACTCTTTCAGCTTACAAGGATTAAAGCCAAGGAAGTACTCTCAGTTACATAAGGACTGTTAGCTGTATGGGATCTATAGC